>JABXWE010041584.1:0-20084 GCA_014611495.1 Limonius californicus | reverse complement strand
GGACTGTATTTCTTACAGAAGAGTGCTACCTGAAGCTTTTAAGGTATTTAAAGGACACCCTGTATATACAGGGTGAATCTTAAATGGCGGATAATAGACATACCATTTGATTCTGGATCAAAAATGGAGCGAAAGAGTCTTATACCAATTTGTTGTTAACCTGGCAGTCTTAAGTTGGATTCTGGGTTCCTTATGGTGCGATATTTTTATGAAATGATGATTTTTAACTGTAGTTTAATCAACAAAAGAAATCACCAATCTGTAACTATAGTCATTACACCCTTGGTTTGCCTAGAACTTCCATCCGAAGTTTAAAGCTTCTGCAATGCTTGAGTTTTCCGAGTTTTTCCAGCAAAACGCTTGTAGAATTATTTGCTCAGTTTTTGATGAAGAATCGGGTGATGTAAATATTTTGCGCCATTTAAGATTCTCCCTGTATACACATACACATATGTGTGTGATGGTAGCTCAGTTGGTTGAGCGCTCGTTTTTTGAGTAAAAATGTTGTCTGCAACCCACCACACACAATTTCCCAATCCGGCTTGCAACCGTGGGATCTTAATGCTAAAAGCCTTCTCTGGAATTTCTGTCGTTCGGATTGGATGTTAAACTGTAGGTCCTCCGTGTTTCTAACTTAGGGCTGAGCAGAAACACGTTGCTTAGAAGAGGCCGATGCCCAGCAGTGGGCAGTTATACAGGGTATCCCACGACGTGAGGTCACTACTTCGTGTCCGTAATCTCTAGACCAAATATAGTTAAAAATTGCTTTACTGAAAGTTGAATATTTCCGGAAGACATTTGTAAATGCAACTGCATATTACACATCCGGTTGCATAGTATTTCGAGTATATATTACCAAACTTTTAGACTCGCCTTGGGACATAGAAAAAATAATATCGAAAACTGGAAAAATTGTATTTCCACAATCATATCTTTCAAAGTTCTAGTAATTGTTGAAATTACGTTGACTACGTGACGTCATTCCGTTCGACCAACACTCAGTTCATAAAAGTATTGGGTAATATTAAACATAAACAAATATTGAGTGGGCCATTAAAAAAGCTGAAAATGTATTTTTATCGATAACGAAACCTTCTCTGGAATACCGCCGCTACCCATGTTTCCTGTATTTCAGGCTTCAGGTTCCTTGAGTATATACAGGGTGTTAAGAAATTGCCGGGATAATCTTCTAGGGCTTAAAGTATACATGAAACCAAACATTTTTTGTTAATAAATGTATGGTCAAAAGTGTTTCCTTTCAGGGTTAGAGCTTGTCAAATATTCTTTAAGAAGTGCTTAAATGTAGGCAACTCAATTTACTACGTACTATTTGTTTCCATAACGATGGAAATTAATACACGATAAATAAAGCCCTCTTTCCCACTTTTCAAATTCAAATTCCGTCGTTATGTAAACAAATAGTAGGTAGTAAATTGAGTTGCCTACATATAGGCGCTTCTTAAAGAATCTTTGAGAAGCTCTGTCCCTGAAAAGAAATACTTTTGACCATACATTTATTAACAAAAAATGTTTGTTTTGATGTATACTTTAAGCCCTAGAAGTTTGTCCCTGCAATTTATTAACACCCTGTATGTTATATATCGTCACAGGTATTCTTACGTTTACAAATTACCAAAACACGAAAGTTTTATTGCATACCTTCTGATTACTGGATTTAACTTATACCATTCTTATAATAGTTATATTTATTTATAGTATACTTTCGTATCCAATTCAAATAAAAAGCAATAATATTAAAATTATATACAACAAACTACCGCTAGTACAGATACTTCTATCCTGAAAAAATAGATGTGTCACCGGTTATCTACAAACAGGAAGGATTTTGGAGATGATTCTGAGTTAGGTATATTTATTCGATTTCGTCGAATTTAGTTTTTTCGCCGAGCAAAGTGCCACATCCACGAAATTCTGCTCTATCGTCCGGATGTAGATCGTGGTCTGCATATTGAATAGTTCTGATTTAAAGCAGTAACGTCTACTTATTTTAACGGAAATTGTGTTGTCACACAAACCACACAATGTTCTACAATCGTATAACCTTGATTTGGTGCAATATTATTGCATGCAAGTTAGCACTTTGCTGATAATAAACGGATTTAATTAACTAGGCTGCTTAATTAGTAACTGCACTCAGTTTACACTCTATTTTTTCTGTTAGGAGTTGTGTAAATTATATTCCTAAGTCTATTGGTTATGAAAAGCTTAACGTACAGGTTTTATTAATAATCAATTTATGCTGATTAGGAAACCAAATAACATCATTTACGTAAGTGGCGAAAAATGTATGAGCGTATTTGTTACTAGAATTAAGGAATTCGGTGACTTCACTTCATTCTACTGCCGGTTAAGCAGAATTTGTATTTACGGCTGTCCACATGATTAAATGTACACCGTTATCGTGATTTCCTTCTTGCTGTGAATGTCACAATAGCTGTAACTCACTTAAAGAAAACCAGAATAGCGTTGCTGATTATCAAATAAGGGCTAGAATTTCTATGCATTTGCGTGTTTCTGTGTATGCTGTAAGCAGAGTTAAGTTCATATGTATTTAATCTCCATCTAACGCCAGTATGTGCCATATAAATATATTTTGGTATAGGTCATATAAGCATCTTTATATTTTTAATTATCTGAGCTAGTTTGCATGCCTTTTTACTTTATATTTGTACTTAGCTAAAATATGTAAATGTATGTTTTATTTCTTTATGGATAAAATATGTTCATTTAAAATTCATATAAATGCATACTTTAGATTATATATACACATGGTTCTTTTGCAGTTTTTTTATAACAATGAAAATTAAAACTGGAGTAGATTAAAGAATGAATTAAACACTTATCTTGGAATGCCCTATATTTCACATATTCATAACTGAATTTGTAAAAGGTTTTATTCTTTAGGGCGTTTTATGATCCGTTAATTTTAAATTTTCGACAAACACGTTTACAGGAGGTTTGGTAACCTAATTTTTAAACTGTCGTAATAAAACAATCACAATTTTAGTAACACCAAAAAGATTTGATATTTAGTCATAGCAATCTCCGTTTACATTAATACATTTACTGCTTCTTCTTCTTACTTTAGGTCTTTGACCTGTGTTTTACTCGTTACTACGATCTTGGCAAATTGATGAGCAGCTGTCCCGCCATCTCTTTGGAGGTCTTTCTGGTAGTCTGGAGCCTTCTGGTTTCTCTTCGCGTACTGCATTGGCCGTCCTTTCGTTATTGATTCTTGATATGTGTTGGTTTCACTGCCTTCTTCTTTCTCTCCCCCATCTTAAGACGTCCTGTATGCTACATTGTTCTCTGGTGTTTTGATTCCTGATATGATCGCGCTTTGTCGTTCCTATTATGGATCCAGTACTTTCATTTCAGCTGTCCTTAATGCTTGTTTCGTTTTAGAATTAGTTACTCTGGTTTCTATGGCATAAGTCAATATTGGGCGTATGCAGGTTTTGTATATTTTTGTTTTACATTCAATTTGGAAGTGTTTGTTCCGCCATATTGTTACGCCTATGGCTGTAATTGATAAGGGGCCCTTTGTCCTTATCGCCGGGATCACCAGAGAAAGAACTACCCTTATATAAAATGATCGGATTTATTCATTTTTACGTTCTACTAGACTATGCCAACTTATCCTAAAATATTATTCTAAACTACTTACAATAATATCATATTATGGCGTTGCACCGGTCTATATTATTAATATAGACAGGTGCAACGCCATTGCTAGGTTTGTTATTCAGAACACTCTCTTCTATCAAACACCCACTGACAACTGCCAACTATTCACTCTTGGCTAATTTTATCTTAAGTGGCCTTTTATATATTTCCTCTTTTGCACCCATAAGCAATGACCTGCTTATTACTCGATTTCCCGTATCAAGCGTATTACTTATTCCACATTGCCTAATTTAATAGTTTAATGTACTTTGAATTTGCTGAGTAAAATGACATCACTACTTGCAACATAAATGTGTATGCAACTATGAAGCAATAATAATTTAATTTAGAATTTTGGAAATTGGGTTCGTAACGATATCATGCCTTTTAACGCTCCTGAGACAATGGATGCTTTTTTACTTGACTGGACGTTTCTCTTTGTAGGTTACGATTGCTTCTTATGTCTATACCTGTGTAGTTAAATGTCATTGTCTGCTCTATGATTTTCCTATTAATTTCAAGTTTATACCTCATTGGTTCTTTTGAGATTGTTAAGCACTTTGTTTTCTCAATTGCTATAGCCATATTGTATTTTTCGGTCGTGGTGTTGAATTTCTGCAGAATTCTTTGTAGATCATCTTCATTGTTGGCTATGAGGACAGCGTCGTCTGCGTGACATACAATGTTTAAATTGTGATTACCTACTTTGTATCCTTCCATTGATCTTACTTTTTCTACGATTTTCTTCATTATTTGGTTGAATAGCAGCGGACTCATGCTATCTCTTTATCTAATTCCTGTATTCACTGGGATGTTTTCTGTTAGTTTGCCTCCTGTTCTTATTCTGGTGGAGCAGGTCGAGTTTAGTTCTTCAATAATTCTTATAATTTTGAGAGGGACGTTTTTTTCTTTTAGTATATTCGTCACATCTGGTAGTTTGCTCCTGCCGAAGGTTTTGGACAAATCGACCAAGCACAAGAAAGCCGGTTTATTGTATTTGATGGCTTTTTCGGAAATTTGGCGGATGATATACATGGCATCTGTCGTGGACCGATCCTTTCTGAACCCCTGTTGTTCTTCGTTGATAGGTACCAGGTCGCGTCTGATTCTTGTGTTTTTATTTTCGGTGAGGACCTGTCTCTAACGGGTTTATTTTGCTGTGTTCATTGATAGGTTTCTTTGTAGATCTCAATATTTTCCAGACTCTTTTGGCTGCCATAGAAATCATTTTCGATGTCTTCCGTAGATTTTACCAGTGTTCTTCTTACATATTTTTTATTTTTTCGTTGACTCTGTTCCTTACTCTTACATATTTCTCGTATTCGTCTGCTGTTTTCCTACTTTTGTATATCAGGCATGCCTCCCTTTTTTCTTTGCTCAGCATCTTAACGTTTTCGACAAACTAGGGTTTTTTCTCTCGTTTGTTGTTTATGTTGACTTTTCATAGTCCCAATGTATGGTGGTAATGTTTGTTTTTAATTTCGACCAGCTTTGCTCCACGTTGACGCTGTTAGGTATATTATTCCCTTTTATTATTTCATCTACTCGACTGTTCTAGAGTTGTCTTGTGCTTTCGGTTTCTAATGATTCTATGTTCATCTTTTGTATGTATTCGGGCGTAGCCTTTTTGGGGAGTGGCTTGTTCATCCGTGTTTTGCATAATACTAGTCCGTGATCTGATCCCACGTTGGCAGATGTAAGGATTCTCGTGTCCAGGATATTTCTGGGGTGTACGTTTCTGTTTGTTATAATGAATACACCACACACCAGCAGGTTAAGCATGGTTACGCACCAACACGGTAACTCGCAGAGTCGGGCCCTGTTGTGCATTGCATACACTAGCTTAGCCTTGTGTCACACCAAAGCGATGGGCTTCTAAGGCTCGTGAAAGCTTCATAATAATAATAGTGTAATCTATCGTGGAGTGTCGTTCTCTTGCATCTGACCATGTATATTGGTACTGCTGTTTATGTGGGAAGAACGTGTTGTTTATTCTGAGTTCAATGTGTATACATAATTCAGTTAGTATCTCACCCTGGTCATTCGTCACATCTTTGTTGAATCTCTGCTTCACACCTTCCATAATATCGTTGTCTTCTCTTGCGTTCCTATCACATATAACCAATATTCCATCTATGGTTGGGATGGTATCGAGTTCATCTTGTAGTTGGTCGCAGAAAAATCTATAGTTTTCTACTGGTTTATCTGCGTCCGGCGCATAGGTGGCTATAAAATGAATTGGGTTGTTCTCTATTCTCAATGTTACTATCAGTATTCTGTCGTTTACATATTTTACTTTTATTATTTGTGACTCAAATCTTTCGTGCATTAGCATTCCTACACACGAGTGTGCCATTCTGATTTCTTTTCCTTTATCACTCCACACTAGCATGAAATTTTCGTACTCAGATGTTCCTTTGCCCCTGCGTGTAGTTTCATATAGAGCACAGACATCTATCTTGTGGTTGTTCATCTCAAGTATCACTTCTTAATCCCGATTATTTCACGATTTGATATTTCAGCAGGCTAGTCGTAAGATGTTTCTTCGTTTCCATTTACTGCAACGTTCTAAAAACTTCTACAAACAGTTGAAAAAGGTGTCCGAAGCTATTTTTCAATTCGAGGGTAATATTTTTCTTATTATCTTTTAAAGCCTGAAATCATTTCCCTTTGAAAACAGATTTTGCTATAGGAAAGAGAAATCACTCTGCTCGTGCCAAGTAGTGAATATGGTGAGTGATCTTAGAATCGTTCTGTTTCGTAAAAAATTACCTCACAATCGGTGCAGAATAGGTAAGTGCATTCTCATGCAACAAGAATCAACTACTCGTTTCTCGAAATTGCTTCCACAGTCAACAATTATGTTGCAATAATGTCTTTATCACTCCATCGTAAAGTAATAATTAGCCTATGGTAGAATGCACTATTTACTGTTTGTCTTTCAGGCACAATCTATTAATGGATCTATGGAACTAGGTAATCAGTATGGTTTTGATTTTGTAACGTGTAGGTATGTGCTAAATCTTAAAAATATTTTTTGAACTGAAAAAATATAAATAGTTATGGATAAAAAAATTGTTTACTAAAAAAGATATCCATTTAAGAAATAGACTAACATTTTATTTGGATAGTTATAAGTATAGTTTGAACAATGGTTTTTTAATTTCAAAATTTTTGTTAATTTGAGTTTTTAACGCACTGTATTAAAGTAGATAAATCAGATATGTTATACCTCAGAGACGTGCTATGAGTGGAATAAAACAATGCGATTGCAACTTTATGTGTGTTATCTAACATTTTCATTAACCTCGGCGCTAGGTCAGCAGTAGGTAACCCGCGGTGCACGGGCCTCATGCGGCCCTTTACAACGTTTCGTGCAGCCCTCGAAGTTTCGTTAAAAAACCGTTTCGGCCAGTTACCATGGTCGATTTTACTAGTCCAATATTTCACTATTTAGTGATTCTCAGAAAAAGTATTTTCTTGATCCCACAAGCCGTCACTGCCAGCCGAACGCTCATAATATACCTGGTTAGCTTTTTATTTTTTATTGTTCTTTATTTTAATATCGACTTAATTAAACGACATGAAATTGAATAACATAACGTGAAACTAGGAAATAATTTACTAATATAAGCAAAAAATTGAAGAGTTTGCAGGTTTTATTTGGAGAGCCAATTGTCGTCTGCCACAGTTCGATTATTTGATTCTATTGGTTTCACTAATCGTAAAATTAATATTATAATAGTGAATCTATGACGTGGTATACTAAAATATACCACAACCTCAATAGCTCGCAGGTACTCACCGGAAGGGTAGTGACTGCCATCACTCCAGCTGGCACATGGAATTGAGGGCACATACCCTGTGCCTCTCCGCCCCGGCTCTAATGTCCTTCCCGTAGGAGCGGATTCAAGATTTCGTGGATCGAAAAATATATTACCTCTCGACTTAAGAGTTAAGATAGCATCATTGAAATTATAGCTGAGCTTATAAAAAACATTTCTCTTAGAAGTGTCGCACGACGTCTGCCCTCTCCATTTCCCGGTCGCCACTTATTACATACTCAAGTGGCCCGATCCTTCAAAAAGGTTGATGACTACTGCGCTATGTGATTTCATGTCACATTATGCACAAATGGAAGCTGATTGATCAGTAAACCAATGTTCTCCGATTTATGTAAATTTTTTTCAGCAGAATTGCAGGAAAAACTTTAAATTTAAGAAACTTTATTTTAATCTGCAAAAGATTTTAAAGCTATACTTACAAAATGATGTGTGTATGTAATATATATTAATGTATATGTGTCCGCATCCGCTGTATTTCCCTAATCTTGCCCCACTACTAGTTTTTCTTAAAAATGAAATTATCGTTAAAAGAAACGCCTCTTGTGCGACGGAGTGCTTAAAATATTTTGAAAAAGATGATTTTCTAAATATTGCTGAAAGAAATCAATGCTGTTATACCGTAGATGAAATCTATATATTCAGTGTCCAAATTTTAAACAAAATGTTGGAAGTAACTCGAAATATTCGCGAAAAACCTAACATGTACATAGGGCAATTCAAATTTGTCGTGTAAATGCACCTGATGGAGGCGGCCGTAGGCTAGAGGTTAGCGCGTTAGACTTCTATCATGAAGGTCCTGGGTTCAATTCCCAGTACCGGAACATCGGATTTTAACGGCCGTTCTCCCTCGCAAGGCAACAGCAAACTAGCGAGGTATTCTACCTAGTAAATCTTCTCTGGAGTAGAACCTCTTCGCGTGATTCGGAGCCTACGTTAAGCTGTAGGTACTCTATGTCTGTGGTACTTTAAACGCGCAACACAGGCATAGGAGAGAAGATCCCTACGTCTCGTTAGAGATAAAGCACTCGAAGGAGAAATGCACCTAAATAATAAGTAAGCAAAAATTAACAATTAAATTTAAACAACAAATTTAGACGTATTTGAAAATTGGTGATTTTTGGGTATTATTTGTACCATCACTAAAATGTTATGCTGAGTATGTAAATTCATATGTATCCTAAAGTTTTTTTTAATTTCCAATAAATTTCGTTGTGACTGTCATTAGTTAGATATTGTTTACATTTTTGTTGCAGATATTTCGTTGCCTTGAACATCCGGCAGAAGCAGCAAGATTAACACGTTTAAACTCGACTTTAAAAGCTCGCCGGCGCCACTTAGTGGAGCGTATACTCAATAACACAGATATTACAAATTTGGCTGACCTCGTGTATTTAGAATTAAGAGAATACGAGATACTCCTGGAGGATGCGTTCGAAGTAGGCTTATCAGGGTCTCATCATCATGAAATTAGTGATCTTGAGAAATGGACAATCTTGAAATCCGTCTTCTTTTCGTCAACAGTAATAACCACGATAGGTAAGTCTTACGTTTTAGCTGAAAATAACTTTCCATGGAAAACCTATTAAACTTCCAATAGTGATAATGTCTCCCTCGAGAGAAAGCGGGGGCACTACATTTGCACTAAATTGTTCTTTTAATGAAGTAATTAGCAATTGAAAGGAATGAAGTAGAAACTTTAATGAAAGCGAAAATAGGGTATTTCTATGGATTTTCTATCTATTTGTACAAATGGCAAGTAGTCGATTTCTACAAGGATTTCCTTAACCATCCCTCTAACGGATTCCCTTTCTAAATAAACATGATAATTGATAAGAATCGGTTTTCAAGGCAAATGAAGCAGCGAATCTTCTAACAACGTAACTAGCAGTAAATCGATTAAGACAATCCCAATTGGCCCAACTATAAATATTTAAGGTCTTCAAACGGTTTATTTTTATTACTCGCGAAGCGCCCCCTGAATTATTAAAGTAGGAAGTATATCATGTTATACAACTAACAAGCTTTCCACAAAATTATATTTGTTAAAATCGTGCTTAACGTGTTTAGTATAAATATTTTTCCAAAATATTGTTTGAGCATCTCAAAAGCGTCGTTTTGGCAATTAAAAAAAGGAGGAGTTATTTGTATTATACACATAAACAATTTCTAAACAGGTGTTTTTAAAATGCACGCCTAAAATATTTATATGTTGTTACAACATTTTCATTTATAGAGAACATGAGAATGCTTTCAAATATTTATTTGGTGCAAAAACAATGTTTTCTGAAACGAGAACTTATTTCTGGAGTATAAGTAGTATTGGGTATACATTATTTTTAGTGTAAAAGTGTAAAGCAGTTGTAGGTCCGAATACATTAGTACTAAAACTAAGTAAATTAGTAAAATTGAAGTTAAAACGGCTTATTTAATTGCATTAAAATCATAAATTATAAATTAGCAATTCAAAAAATATATCCATATGACCAATCTGCCAATGTTAACTATATTCCAATTCTTTATTTCGATGATATATTGGAGAAAATGCTAAAAATTATCATCAAAACAAATACTAGGCATGTATCAGAAATAGGTACAAATAGTTTAAACCAGTGGATAGATTGGCTCAAGTATAATTCAATGGTACTATTTTCATTTTCAAAAATCATTACGTTTACTTTTATGAATTAAAAAATAAAATAAAATTGTGTTTGAAAACTGCTGATGATACATACAAAATGCATTTAAGCTGTAGAAGGTTATTACCTAATTGTAACGTAAATCCAAAGTGGCAAACACGTAAAAACTCGTCTGGCTTGTGATAACAACAATAGACTGAACAGAAATCACTGACCTACCTAATAGTATTGGTTTGTGGCAGGTGATAAGAACTTTTTTTGCACTTCTATCTTACTCTCCTTTGCATAACATGTCTTTGATCTCAAATTTTTGTTATTATCCTGCGGTACTCAAACAATTTGGGTGAAATTTTCAATTATTATTTTCTCATATCTTAAGAGTCCCATTGCCGAGGAAATATTTTTTCTATTTTGTATATATTGTAATCTACCATAGGATTTAATATTTGTACCTATTTCTGATACACCCTGTATATTTCGAGTGATTTATAAAACAACAAAAAACTCTTTCAACACCTTATTCAACTCAAAAGATAGAGCTAAGGATGTGTTAAAATCAGGTATTTACAAATTAAACTGTTCACAGTGTAATTCTGTATACCTAGGGCAGACAATTAGAAATTTTGATACCAGATACAAAAAAAAAAACATACGCTCATACAAATACAATACTCGAGGCCTTTCAAATTCACAAACACTTTAACAAATACCCATTTAATGAATGAGCTCATAAATTCCCGGCTTTTGGAAGTTTTGGAATAGAAACTAAGAGTCAAGTTTGAAAAGAAGATCTAGTGTGCTGTTTCCCTAACTAAAAATGATTATAAAATTAATTGCTTTTTGAAAATGACATGCAAAATGTCGAAGTACGTATAAAGCTCAAATAAATAACGTTGAAATTGTTGAAATTATTATTATTTTTTTGAACATATTTGACAAAGGTAGTGACCATAGATTAATTAGGACAATTTTAGAAATAAAACCGAAATTAGAAAGAAAGAAGTTACAGTACCAGCAAAAATTCCTAACTATACAAAAACTGAGCCTCTATTAAGAACAATACCAATTACAACTAAAGAGAAAACTGGACCCCAAAGAACAGCTAAAGAACCTGAGTTGAAATGAAATAATATAAAATGATATCCAAGAATCGGTTGAAAACATGTGCGCATAAAAAACATAGAAACAGCAAACTAAAACAAGAAACTCTTAACTTAACAGAATAGAGAAGAAGAACGAATAGAGGAGCAGAAAATTTCCAAGAAATTAAGAAAAAGGCCAAAGTGATGATTAGGAAGCTCATACGAAAAAGTAAATTGAAGACGCAATAGAAGACAATAGAAATATGAAGGTCCTGAGATCTAAATTATCACAGGGTAGACAGAAATTAATAAATATGGAAAATCAAGAAGGCGCTATAATATCAAATAGAAGAGATATAATACAAGCAATAAAAATCTTTTACTCAAAGCTATATTCGTCTGACATACCGATACATGGCTCGGTTGATAAAACCATTTTGAACGTGGGTTCCGTAGAAATATCCGAAATTACCGGATTTGAGATTAAGCAAACCCTAAAGCAACTGAAAAACAAAAAAGCACCAGGTGAAGACTGCATAGCTGCTGAAATGTTGAAAATGGGGGGTGAAATAGTAGAAGAGATAGTCACGATACTTTTAAATTAATGCCTAATGGAGGGGAAGATACCAAAGGCGTGGAAAAATGCTGAGTTAATTCTTCATTTCAAAAAAGGGGACACATCAAACATTGACAACTACCGCCGCGTAAGTTTACTCTCGTGTATATACAAACTAGAAGAGATATTGCTGGTGCTGGTGCAGCGCTCTTATGGGAAACTACTACTAAGTAAAATCATTATCAATCGCTCGACTCAAAAATTAGACTTCTACCAGTCAGTAGAATAGGCAGGTTTTAGGAAGGAGTTCAGTACTATGGATTACATCTAAACCATCAGAAATCTAATTGAGAAGACAACTGAATGCAATACTCCCATTTATTTGGCGTTTGTGGACTATCGACAGGCGTTTGACTCCATCGAAATACATGCAGTCCTCAAAGCACTGAATAACGTAAGAGTTGACTCCAGATACTCGCAGCTAATTAAATACATTTATGAAGAGGCTACATTTAATGTAAAAATAGATAAATACCTTCAAACTAACAAAATGAAGGTTGAAAAAGGAGTTCGCTATGGAGACACAATGTCTCCAAAACTATTCACGCTGGTAATGGAAGATGGTGTTCAAGCAAGTGAATTGAAAAGATAAAGGTATTAACATTGACGGATGTCTTCTAAACCACCTGAGATTTGCGGACGATATCGTACTAATTTCTAGCAATGCCGAAGAACTTGAATCGATGCTCATACAATTAAATGAGGCGTCCATGAACGTAGGACTAGAGATAAATATAAATAAAACCAAAATAATGACAAACAGCGATGCAGTTGTTTTCATTGACAATTAATCTGTGGAAAGAGTAGGCGAATATATTTATCTAGGCCACTCAATTAGGATTGGAAAAGAAAATCAAACATCTGAAATGAGGAGAAGAATAAGAACCACTTGGACAGCCTTTGGAAAACTACAGTATATACTCAAGAACATATACAGGGTGCCCGGGAAAATGTGCGAAATCTCCCGGATATGAAAAAAACACGTGAAAAGAATACTACAAATTCATATAAACTTTTTTCGTATAGGCCTCCTCTTCGGAGATATGGGCTCCCAAAGAGCTCCAATGGAATCAAGTTTATTACACATAATTATTGAACCACCAGGTATATTCCAATTTTTTTTAATCTGATGTATACCAGGTAAGACCCTTCAAATTACTATCCCAGAAAGTGTTGTGAATTACTCACAGCTGCAGGGACGGACTAGCTGTAAAACTCAAAACCCATTTTTTTACGCCTTGTATGATAAGAACTTTGGACAACGTTCTTTACATACCTTTAACTACTGACTAAAAATTAAATACTCTTAATTTGTGTCGCTAATCCTAACCGTTTTCGAAAAAAACGTCATTTTATTTACGTCATGTGTTTGGCGTATTTCGATAAAAGATACATCTTTGTTCCTATCAAATGTTCAACCTTCAACCTTATGATAAAAAAAAATCGATCCAAGGTTAAGGTTTGACTCTTTAGTTGAACCCTCTTACGAAGTTTTTAACTAAGCAGTTAAAGTTCAACTTTTTATTGAAACTATGTTGGTGACAGGGGAAAATTCCTCTTTTTCATATTCAACCCGACAGAAGTTAGGAGACTTAACGAAACAATTTGCTCTAATTCCCAGCAATTTTATTTTATGAGAAAAATTATTAAAAAAAGGGCTGGGGTGGTTCAGTGGTAAGACAGCCAGGATTTGGATGTAATAGTCGAAACGCTTCCCCGTTCGAATTATTCCAGGTGTTGTGGTGGCCCGTACTGGGGCACTGTATCCATTTGCCATTGGGGATCAAATTGATGGAACTCTCCGTGTCACTGCCGCACTAGAGAAGTCACAAGACCATAAACAAAAACATCCACACACTAGGCAAGTCCAGCACGGTTTCGAACCAACATGGTAACCTGCCCTGTAGGGCCCTGTTGTGCACAGCACAAACTAGCTTAGATTTCCTTCACACCGCCGCCACACTGCGCTAGTACAAACGAGGATCACGATTATGATGATGATGATGATGATGATGATGATAAAAGAAAATATTTAATGCGCCATATAACACATCTCTTTAAAAATTTTATTGTACTTATATACCTCCAGTAAAAATAAACAAATAGTAATAAATAATAACCACCATTTTTCCGTAATAGCTGCTACCCATTTACATATTCACGTTTTCAAGGGTGTGACATAAAGTAGTTAATAGTATTACAGCTACGTAGATAAAGGAATTATATTGGATTGATAACAACATATTTTGCTGCATTTTGTAAGACCTGTGATTTTTTACCAAAAATTGAGTCGTGATTAGACAGTGGAAATGATAAGAGCAGCAATATCGAATTGGCTAGTGGCGAACAGAATCTGGCTTGCAAGAAAGCAATGTGTGCCCCAAATTCATTATTTAAGCTGTGTGCTTTAAATTTATTATTACAGTTGGATACTCAGCAATGATTTTGTGTACCTAATTAAATATTTAATTGTGTGCTGCTAAGTTGTGTACTCATATATTACATTAATGTATTATATCTGCGCGTTCACTGATGGTGCAGTCAGTACCTAATTAAATATTGAGCTGTGTGTTCCGCCATTAAAATATTGTTTTGGCACTGTGTGCTCCTAATTTATTGTGCGGTTTGTGTGTGTGACTGTATTGAAAAAATGTATAAGAACTGTGTCCTCATTGACAACACAGTGGATACCTGATTAAATATTGAGTTGTGTGTTCCTAATTTATAGTATGTTCCTACATTAGAGTATTGTACTGGCGATGCGTGCTCATTGATAGTGCAGTCAGAAGCAGTCAGTGCTCTCTCTAATTGACGACACAGTGAGTACCTGATTAAATATTGAGTTGTGTGATCCTAAATTATAGTATGTTCCTTCACTAGAGTATTGTTTTAGCACTGTCCGCGTATTGACAGTGTAGTGAGCGGCTAACTAAGTATCGACCTGTAGGCTCCTAGTTTACTGTGCGAGCTATATATTCCTATATTAGAGTATTCTATTAGTGCTGGGCGCTCATTGATAGTGCAGTCGGCACTGTGTACTCCTAATTTATTGTGCGAGTTGTATATTCAAAAAATGTGTTAGAGCTGTATGCTTATTGAGTGCATATTTGAGTGGTGCTAGGGAGTTGTGTGATCATTGTTAATTGGCAATTTCTAATTTTCCATCCGGTAATCGACTTTTTGAGGAGCTAGTTTAGTTGCAGTCTCATTAACACGGTTAACGAGCTCCGTAAGACTATGTCCTTGTTGACCGTCCATCATATGCAGAAAGCTAAGCATGTAGAATGAAATAATGAAGTGTGTTTCATAAGATTTATCCCCTTGTGTAATTTGCAAAGTACGTGATTTAGACGGTAGAACTGCTAGTTAAAGTTTTTTAAGGTTTATTTAACTTACGCACATATACTGCTTTAAATTAAATTGATTTAATACCTTATTATCAAATATCTTTAACTCCAGTATTTTATTATGTTTATGTATGAGTGTGTATATCCTGATTATAATTATGATAACTAATTCATTGTACGTAAAGAAGAATGTAACTGTTTCATAGAAAAATATATGTACCTACATTTGTATCAGTTTGGTTGATTTTAATATCCACATTTTATTTCTATTTCATTAATATAACACCACTACCTTCAGGAAGATATTGGCTAAAAAAAATGTAGAATGGAATTCTTATCTGCCACGACTTTCCCACAATGAACTTACCCTAATGAATAGCCATTTTCATAATAACGACCACTGCTAAGGCGAAGTACGCATTATGAATTTGAAATCGGTCTGAAACGAAGTATCATGGTCTTAATGAACCAGCCAGTATTTCCTTGGATGGGTTTCTAATGTTTATTTGCCCTTCATTAATCATTCTAGATTTTTTTACGGCATGGAGGCAGGTTCCATGTTAATCAAGAATAATGCATCTAATCAATTTTGTAAGTGATATTAATGAAACTTTTATTAAATAATAGTTTATTCTTAGTTATAGGGTCGGCCCTATGTTAAATGGAGTTTTAAATAAAACTACAGAATGTAGACACCCTCCTACAATACGTAAGATATTGCTCTTTTAAAATTTCGGGTAGATACGATTAATTGAAGAGATGGGGAGTCACTTTGTTACTTTGTTGGATATTAATGAGGAAGGCAATCAAAGTTAACTAATTTAGTTTGTTAGACAAGTATTTGTGAATTTTTATGTTATCATTGATATATTGCAATGTCTATACATTTTAGATTTTTGTATATATTTTCATACTTTAAAGAATTACGATTGTTATTTGTTCAAAAGAAATATGGCAGAAGATAATAGTGAATAGAGATTTTAAACTGTAATGTTGTCTTACATATTAATGTATTGTAAATTTAAGATTATTACCAAAAACGGAGGTAGTTGCATTTGAAAATAACATATTGCTGTCAGTTCCGGCCAAACCGGAAACAAAAAGTTTAAAAAATGCCGAAAGAACCGCATTTAGAGGTTATATCTTAGCTTACAATAGGTGTAAAAAAAGTTACATGCTGTTACCTCATCTCGTGGTCACCCGGTATAGCTTGTTGAATTGAAATATCAATTAAAATACATATACCTAATGTCCAAATTTTTAAACTAGAGTGTTTACTTCTAGATCAGATTTCATCCACTTTTCACACTCAATTATACATTTTTCCTGACTGGAAATTTAGGTTGGACTGTTAGCCTTCCAAAGCGATGAAGTTTATCAAAATGGAACAAAAAACAAGAAAATTGATTACATTTTAGTAAATTGACATAAAAAAACGTTGAAGCCTTTTATTTTTGTAACGGTGCAGAATTGGAAAAAACTTTACTAGGTGATTTAGGGGTTAAATAACCTCAGCTATACGTGGTTACAGTTTTTCGCAAATGTTTCACCCTATATAAAAATTCTCGTCAGACTCATTTACAGTATATTAAATACTGTAAAGAAGGTGTTCCTAACTGCGATTCATGGAGAAGCGAAACGATCTTACGGGATGGCAAATGCGCTAAATAAAGACAAAACCTCATGGTGATGTTTGATGAATAGGTAATTTTTCAAACAGGAAGTCTTAGAAATTCGATTTTTGTATCTAACGAGCCCTGTCCTGTGCTATTTCGTTAAATTCTTAATACACATTTGCATTTTAAAATGCACGCGAGTCTGAGTAACAGGACATTAAACTCAAAACCTAAAATTTTTTAGATCTCAAAGATGAGCTGTCTTAAAAATTAATAATAATAGTTTTCTGTGACCTCCTTATCTCTCTTATCCTGTTAAAAAAATCTTCACTAGCTCCCACAGGGGTAACGACAGGACAAAGGACAAAACTTTTCGTAACAGACCTGAAACACCGAATTATTACCCACGGGTAACTCACTGCAACGTTTCGGTGTGTTCACCACGGCTAACTGATCTGCGAAACGGGTGCGGTTGAATCGGCAACAGAAAATCTCAAAAGGGCGCTAAGATCCCTCACCAATTGTCGTGCAGCAATTCTCATGACCTACCTTATGGATGCCAGTAACGTTAAACTCTTACCACGAAGAATAAAACTTACGGGTCTCAACATACAAACAAGAACACAATAAAACACCAAATTGAAGTGAATGCTGTAAATAAAGTCTCTATATTCATAAATGTAACATAATGTAATTAAAAATAAATCAACAGTAAATGTAATAATAATAAGGTTAAATTAAACTGGGTACACCCTGTATATCAACTATGCTTAATATAAACAGTTAAGTTACAAATTATTCGCAAACTCTGTATATGAGTGCCCCTACAATTCTAAGGTGAAGCTCAATTTATCAAAAATTATTCATAAAATAAATACGGTCCTGCATGACAAATAGCAATAAATAGTCAAATGTTAAACTCAAATGTCTGACCCAACTTAATGAATGCCTAAAATTATGTAAATATCAGTTAAGCTGCATAAAAGACAATTTAAATACATAAGTGAGTAAACCAGAATTGAAGTAAGACCATAATTTATAACTGACTCAAAATTAGTCAACAGATTGATTGGGTAAATACAGAAAATACGAAACGCTGAAGTACATTACAATATTAAATTATGTGATTTAAACAACAGGTCAAACTAATTCGAGAAAACTCGAATTAGGAGAAAGTTCCCAGGCGAATGAAGTATCACAAGGAAAGCAATTTAGCGGACGTAACCCCTATCTGAAGATAAACGGATCTAAAAACCCATAAAGCTAAATTTATAATTGTTAAAGTCCGAATACGAATTTCCGGAAGCTGGTGATATGACGCAAGGTCTTGCGTTGAGTCAGCTTAACCAACGCGTTAAGTGTAAACTGTAGCGCCGAACCAAATAGTTTATCGCTATTAAACAATCCGCATAATTGGCCTATAATACATGGAATTTACTCATCAACAAAGTAAGTCGCCAATTGTCTAAATAGCAATTGTCACGCAGCCGTGAAACTAGGCAGAGCCACAACTGGCAGCGATCAGAATTTGCTGCGCACAAAAGTTTTGTTTACCAAAACAAAAAAGTCAAAAACTTAATTAAATATCAGAGTGCAGTTACCAAAAACAGGTGGAAATTAGCTGAATGCCCCTACTGAAGGTAACTGACTAGTCGCAGATGCATATTACAGTTCAAAGCGGTATATGATACCAAAAAGTTAAAAATACAAAATCTACACAGTATTGGCTTCCCCGTGGAGTTTGGTACCTGCCGAGATGGGTTTAACGGGCACTGGAATTCTGCATACGTTCGCACGAAGATAAAGATCATAGAAACCTGGGGAAAAAATTCAAACCTTGGTTGTTCGATGTGCCGATTGTCTCCAACTTCGAACAGTACGTAGAAATTGAAAGCTACAGGTGAATGAGATAGGCTGTTGTTCGAGAAACGGTTCGACGAGACTCCACATAGCATGCGGCGTGTAACGTATTAGTTTTCTGGTAAAGTGTTTAATTAATCTGGGCTAGACCCAATGAGAATTTAGCAAAACACCAAAATAACACGTAGACAACTAACTAAATTCTTGAGTAGATGGAGATGACTTAAATAATCCACGCGGCACGAATAAAACAAAATCTTAAATCGCCTCTTACACTTTCACCAGCAACCCACGACTTGCACGGCTAAGAACTCAAGAGGAAGTCCCGTCTGACATTTACACTTAAGGAAATTCCACCCACCCAAATTCAAAATCCACCTACAACTTCAAAATAATTCCCCAAAATTCCTTATAGCACTACAGGAACTCAAAAAGTCTGAACCAAGGTCGGCGAAAAAAAGAACTGTAGGCAACCAAATGTACCACGAATGCGAGTTTGGAGAACATTAAAACGTCATGGTTTATATCCATTTCATATCCAGCCTGTTCAAGCCCTCTTACCTATAGATTTCGCTCGTCGTACGGAATCTTGGCGATGGATCATTCAAAATCGAATCTCGTAATAGAATTTTATTCACAGTATCAAATTATCAACACAGGTTTTCAGTGAATATCTGGTATGGAATTATTGATAACATGCTCATTAGTCCATTCATTTTTGAGAACCATTTAACTGTCGACAGATATTTAAATTTTCCAGCAGATCATTTGGGAGGATTGTTAGATGATGTCCCTCTGGCGATCAGACATGATATGTGGTATCAGCATGATGGTGTCCCTGCGCACTTGCTGTTACGTGTAAGACAATTTTTGAATCACCGGTTTGAAGGAAGTGTAATTGGTACAGGAGAACAGCACCCCTGGCTCCCAAGATCTCCGGATTTAACTTGTTTAGATTATTATCTGTGGGCCATATGAACGATGTGGTATACCAAACACCATCAGACTGTTGAAGATGGGCGGAGGAGACGCATTTTTGAGGCAGCAGAACTAATTCGAAATAACAATGATATGTTACGTAGGGCAACCAGATTTCTCTTAACAAGATCCAGAATGTGTCTCGAGAGCAACACTAGCAATTTTGAACAATCTTTATAGTGAAATTACACTAAAATAAAATAAATATTGGCTTTCCTGAAATTGAAATTATTTAATAAATAATAATTTAACACTCTCTATTTTGAAAACTGTAACGAAGCGTTACTATTTTTTTTATGTTTTTTTTTTATTTAGAACTCCGTTTAATTTGTTGACATGCCATTTACCGTTTAGAAATTCGTTAGATTGATTTTTATTAGTATTATTGTGTACCGACCGATGATTTTCCGAATGCAC
>JABXWE010041579.1:0-14272 GCA_014611495.1 Limonius californicus | reverse complement strand
TGGACATTGTGCCGAATGGCCAAAACGCCGAATCGGCGTTGCAAATTTAGATTCGTATTCGGCTCCGACGCCATGTTCACGAACGATGTAACGTCGTTTAGCGCCGTTCGGCGTTTTGGACACGATTCGGCGTTTTGGTCATCAACACCATTCGGCGTTTTGGACATTTTCGGCGGAATGGCAGTCGGCGTTTTGGGAGAAATATCGATTCGGCGTTTTGGGCATTCGGCGTTTTGGGCAGTCCCCATGGTGACACAGCTATTGAAACCATCCCTGGTGAAAGTAGCTTCGTCGGACCACAACAACTAGTAAATAAGTCTTTTGTTTCAAAGCAATTTCCATGACTTGCTATTAATATTATGGAAAAAAAATTATAAGTTCAGAAAACTTCATGCCTCGATATCTCCAAAACAAAGGCCGATCGGAAAAAAAGTTATTTCGCATTTTTTGCTTACAATCCAATGCCGAACACGATTCATTTTTCGCCTCCTGGTATAAATCACCCTGTATAATCATCTATATAAAATTAGTGTCGTATCGTAAAATTCATAAGGCGTTAAAACTTGAATCATAATTTGCATTGCAAATGTTTTAGTATACCCACAATTTCATTTCAGATATTTATTCGAGACGACGAAAGTTTTGGTATTTTGTAAAATAAAACACATGGAACAAATTTCCTTTTTTTTCTGACTACATAAAATATCTACTGTATAATTTCATGAAAATGGAACAACTCTGTCAAAGCTATTTACAAATACAGTACACAAAGGAATGGAAATTAGCTAGGTAATATTCTGTGGAAAATTATTTGTTCGGTGTAAGTTGTCGACAATTTATAATTCATTATTCAGTACTGGTATGACTACTTTATTCATAGACATGCCTATATCTGCCTTACAAAATACTAGAAATTAATAATTTATCACAGGTAGATTCCAAATGCTTTAAAATAAAGTCGTAAAAGTTTCCTCTAACAAGAATCTAAGCATTTTACCACATAGTGTACAAATGTGCCCACACATAGGTAAATAAGTTTCGAGAATTGCATAATTAATTAAGCGAAACCAAAACTATAAAACTTTATTTTATATAAGTAGTACGAGGATGGTTCATCTATTATTGTCCCTAACATAAAAGACTCTACAAATAAATATAGTTTTTCGTAGAAACGTCAGTTATTGACAGTTAATAAAAAATATACGTTTAATAATGCTGTAGTGCTGGTAATTTATTTGAAATGGAAAAATTCGAAACAAAGGTTGTGATGAAATTCCTTTTCAAGAAGGGTTTATCAACACAGAAAATTAATAATGACAGTCCGGAGTGTTGGATGATTCTACCCTGCCATATCAACTAACTAAGAATTGGTGCGTGGATTTGAAATTAGGAAAGAAGTTGTGTCAACGTCCACCCGGTGCTGGACCACTAAAAACTGTTGTCACTCAAGAAAATATTGATTTGGTCCGTGATGTGGTACTGAGTTACCGGAAAATTACGATCATATATTGCTGAGGCTATTCCGTTGAAAGCGTTGATAGAATTTTGCACGAGAAATTGGGTCTGAAAAAAGTCTGCGAAGGATGGATTCCGAAAATGTTACCACCTGATCAGAAGCGGGCCAAGTTTTTCACTGCAGCGAGCAATTTCAGTTTAATGGATACGGGTTTGGATGGATTTTTGAAAAGATTTGTAACTATAGATGAAACCTGGGTTCATCGCTTTGATTCAGAGTAAAAACGGCTGAGTATGGAATGGCGACATCGTGGTTCCTCGCCCCACGAAAGTTCCGTGTCTTTATTGGTCAGAAAGATAATGGCAACAGTGTTTTGGGAATCTGAGAGCATCCTCCTTGTTGATTATTTAACACGTAGTTACACAATTACGGAAGGCTATTACGCAAAATTCATACCAAAAGTTCGTGAGGCTATAAGCAAAAAAGTCGTGGAAAATTGAAATGCGGCGTTCTGTTCCACCAAGACAACGCTCCCGTTCACAAGAGCTGTGTTACTATGGCTGCTATCCACAATGCTGGATTTGAAATTTTAGAGCAACCCCAATATTGACTTTCACCTGTTCGCCAAATTAATAGAACAGCTTCGGGGAACTCATTTTTCGAACGATGAAGAGGTGATGGCTGCTGTGAATGAGTAGTTTGCAGTGCAGGACAAAGCGTTTTTTTCTAAAGGCATTCAAGCTCTCTTTAGTCGGTATACTAAGTGTGTTAACCTTTTAGGGGATTATGTTGAGAATTGAAGTTGTTTCAAATGTGTAAGTCATTTGCTTCTGTAGCACGGGCAATAAATGATGTAGTGGATATTTTCGAATTTTAACAACTTTTGTAAGAGCAGCGTCTGAAGATGAAGTCCTATTAGACATCGATAAGTAACTGCTTTGTAATTTTTTCCATTAAAATTAAACGATCTAACGAAGATTTGAGAAGTCATCTCTGTACTGATATATTCTACAAACGAAAATTTGAATATCGCATATGTATTAATAACCAGCGATCAAAAAGTTTTCAAATTAGTGTTGGTTGTGAGTGTTACAAGGCTGTCGTAGCTGCCATGTTACGTACCGGTCGTACCTAGTGTTTATTTCTTCGAATGTAAACACAAGCAAAGTGAACTTAACCTCAAAGCGTATCTCGTCGCAATAAACACTTTTATAGCCAATAACAACAACCAGATTAAACAGATTTTGACAGGTCGATTAATTATTTTAATTTGACAGTTGTTTAAAATGGCATTTGTTTATAGTTCAATCTCAGACATGCAACAAATTTCATAACTCTCCTCCTAATTTGAAAACTTCTTGATAGCATATTACATTAAATTAATATTGCTGTATTTTTATTCCCAGAGGGCAGATTAGTAGACTTGGAAATTTTATAAAAGCTACTAATACAAGTAGAAAAAATGTGGCTTACCTTTTTAATAACATTTTTGACCGTGAAGGACATACAACCCAAAAAGTCGCTGCGCCTGAAACAAAAGAGCATATTATGAAATTGAATTGAGTTAAAATAGCTTAAACAAAAGAAGATTCATGGTAATTATTACATCAATCTGCTTAGATAATATAAATAGCTCTTCTAAAAAATCATTCTTTGCAAAAGTAATTTTTTACAAGGACGTCATAACTAAATAACCAGTATAGATTAACAACACCGATTCGTGTCTCAACATTAAATTTATCAATTAACTGTAAAATAACTTTAAAGTATACTAAAAGGTCAATCCTTTTTTGACCAAAATCTACAACTACTAATTTTATGTTGTATTAGACTTATAGGACTGTCCAACTACCAAATGGTAGTAGTTGACCCTAACATTGAAGAATAGGTTATTAACACAAGTTTAGTACTGTTTATCAATCAATGGTACATACATTATATTATGGTGATGCGCAATACAGTAAGAATCCTAAAGCAAAATGGAGGTTTGATGATAAACAAGAATATGAATAAAAAGATAATTGATTAATGTAAATTAAAATCCACGAAGAATTTTTGTTGAAATGAACATAGGCAACACACAATGCATCTCATACACAATAATCTGATATAAAATATAAATCTTTATAATCCTTTCTACGAATATTACTGTGACATACCAAGCGAATAACAAACTAAGACAGAATCTAACAAAATTTATGCACTTATACTTAAAAAATAAACCACTCATACAATAGAACAGGAAAGATTAACTAACTGCTGCTGCTGCATTTGTTATTTCAGATGTATTGTGTATTGCCTATTTCTTAACGTTATTTTAAAATGGTCTAACTGAGTGTAAAGTATATAAGCATGTATATTGATGTCAGATAATTTGTTATCTACAGGAAGGTCCTGAAATAGTTTGTCAAACTTTAGCAACTAATTCTCTAGACCAATGCAAGAAAAAAAGTCCATATAAACCTTAGTCCGAAAATTTTTCGTTACGGACTTACAGCAACCTAAAGTGAGATTTGTTTGATTACTTTTTTGCATCTAATTATGGTAATAGTTGGATCAATTATTTAGAACTTTTGTGCATATCTTACTCATCAAGGTTGATAATAAATTAGAGCCTAGTTTCGTTTGAATAAGTGCACCAGGGGCGTCTCAAGTGGGGTAGGATTAGGAACTGTTTCCTACAATACAACCCAACAAATGTTTCATCTAAACATAATCTTAATTATTAACACTAAATGGGTTGTACCTTGAATTCTAAGCGTTTGTGGAAAAATGTTTATATGAGTTTTTTTATTGTCTCGTTGTTCTGAATCTATTCGACGAAATTTATTCATATAGTACAAAATTTCCATATGTTTACGGCAACTCGATTTTTCATAATAATTGAATGATCCCGAAAACGGTTGAGTTTATCTGTTTCTAACAAGGGTACCTTTTTTGGGTACTTTTACACAACGAATAAAATTATTTTGTCAATAATAAGACAAACAGAACAAGATATTGTAGAAAACAGTACCTAATCCTCTCACTTGAGACGTCCGTGGTGCATTTATTAAAACGAAACTAGTGTCTAACCTGCAACCGTGATGAATAATGTATGCATATAACATTGCAAAACATTGATCCAACTATTACCATAACTATATGCAGAAAAGTGATCGGATAAGTCTCACTTTGGAATGCTGTAACTCCGTAACGAAATATTTTCGGACTTAGATTTGTATAAACTTGTTTTCTTATTTTGTTGTGGAGAACTCGCTCCCGCTCCCCGCTCGTTTGATCAATTATTTCGGAATCATCCTGTATAAACACCAAAATAAAGAAATATATATTTCAGTAAGCAGTACGTGTAGCAATTGTTTACTCGTTTTCCAAACTGAAATGTTCTAAAAAATAAGTAGATACTCATTAAGCAAATAAAAAAACAGGTAATTCAAGTTTCCATAATTACCTTGTTTTAAAATTGATTTTTAAAAAAGGCATTTCATTTGGGACTTTTGCTTTATCTAATGAAATAAATTGCGGTCCCGTTGGGAGTATACTGACGCGGCCGTAATAAATACCACAACAATGAATATATGTAGTACAAACCACAAAAATTAATAAATAAAGACATAGATAAACTTCACATTATTTGGGCATGATATCCAAACAAAACATAATATTCCTACCAAATTTGTAGCAATATGTTAATATTTTTTCTTCGCACATATTTTAGCTTATTTATTGTGTCAACACATCGCTGTTGCATTTAAAAATGACCCAACTGGCGTTAGGTTCAATAATTTAAGTACGTATAGATACACACCGATAATTTAAGCAAAAAACAATTTATAATGTTTAATTAATGATAGTTTACACTGATAATATTTTAGCTGAATTTTTCACGTCAAAATTGATTAAAGTATACACATTTGCAGATATTTTAAATTACTTTTGTTTTGAAGCAATTTTAAGCAGGCCATAAAATATGTAATTTATATTTGTGCTGTAAATTACATCATTAATGTGTTTTTTAATCAAACTTTTTAGATTGTCATTTATTCCCATTCTGATAATTAAAGCCGTTACTGTAGGATTTTGTAGACATTAACCTCTTCCAAAGACTTGAATAAATATTCGTCGGTTTTGTTTTAAACGCTGATAATTTGAATTACAAAAGTAAATCACAATAACAACCATCGTTTACTGGCAATTCTCTAAACAATATGTAGTTTGCCACCCCACCCGCATGCAAGCTGTTTGATGCACCACAATCTCACAATGCAACATAATGAACATTGTGTAACTATTATGAGGGTGATACAAATCTAAAAACGTAAACCCTACAAATACAGATGCATGCAACTTACTGTAATATCCCGCTTTAGTGCTAATAAAATTAGGTAATTATTCTCATTTTGAGACAACCACAATAAAGAAAATTTATGAAATTCGCTTAAGAATCATGTTTATCTAGCGCAAAATTCAATTATCAAACTCCCCTCCTCATACATTTATTTGTTTATACTTTATCGGTATATAGTATACTATTTCCAAAGAATATGTGAACATAAAGTTTGATTAACGAAACTAGTTATTAAATAATAATGTACACTATATTACAAAAGTTACTAACACAGACAACTAACGACTGACTTCTACATATTCAAGATCGTTTATTAATGTAGGGTTTTAAACAGAACATTCATTGACTTAGAACAAGCATATGACAGTGTTCCTCGATCTATGTCGCAGCCAATGAGAAGAATAAACTTATCAGAAAAATGGATAAACCTAGAAAAATATGTGTGTAATGATTTAAAACTTCCAATAAAAGTAGGAACAAAGATGACAAAAACTAGAGATTGCTTGCTTTGAAAGAGCGAGATCTAGTACGCGGTTTTCCAAGCATCTCTATGCACTTAGGCCATATGGCCCATTGTACACCCTAAGTAAGAATTTTGCCTATCTGGGGTAATTCCAACTCCAGTAGTGATTTTTAACGTGTCACACATCGCAGTGTCACGGGACCTACGACTTTACTTCTTGTCCGACAGAAGGCGCATTTTTAGATTTTTCCCCGCTAAAAAATCTCGCCAACCTCAGCCAGGTTCGAACCCGCGTCCCTCGGATCTAAAGATAAATGCGCTAACCACTAGACCACCGAGGCCGGCAAACTAGAGATTACTTAAATAGGAGTGTGGCCTATCGCCACTGCTATTTAATATATATGTAAAACAAGAACTTGAAATATGGTTAGGAAATGTGCTGGAAAGGATCTTAATATAGGAAATAGAACTCTACATTCGTTGCTCTTTATGGACAATCATGATATATTCGCAAAACAGTGAAGACATAGAATACAAGGTAAGAAACCTTGGGAAAGAAGACGAAAACTGCGGTTTTCAGATCGACTTTAATGCAACAAAGTACATGTGAGCGAGATACAAAATTTAGAAATAAGAATGAAAATAATTTTAAATGTTACTCTTTCAGATATCTAGGATCTATTTATTATAACCTCAACGAGCATATGTAACAAAGATATAGAGACCAGCACTGCGATGGGCAAAGAACACGACTAGATTACTACAAGGAATAAAACTGAACTGAATCAAAATGTACCACAAGAAACAAATAAAGAATATTCCACAGTTGAAATCGTTGAAAATATATTTCTACGTGGCGCAGATAACCGAAACCTAAGAAATAAAATTCAAACAGTAGAACTTAAAAATAAGTGGGTAAACGAAGAAGAGGAAGACCCAAAATGGTATGGAAAACGTATGTAAATAAGCCAGTGGACGATAGAAAATTATAAGTAAGAACAAGAAAGAAACAACGAAACATTATCAACATATGTTAATTGTTTCTTGCCTTACTTTATACATAATTCAACATATGATATATCTTTTGCAAAAGCAATATAAGCATTTCTAGTTTAACATTCTCTGAATTGTTTTTTCGGTACATTTTTTTTAATTGGTTTTTTGAATATGTTTCAGTTCCATGTTTGGGAGAAATATTGGAGAAAATAGCTACAATTATATTTAATACAAATGCATTTCAATTAATTTTAAAACAACAAAAAAAGATTTATAAAAGTTAGATCTAATGATCTGATAAAATCAGGTGTTTATAAATTTAAATGTTCAAGGCGTCATTCTGTATACATACGACAGACAATCACAAACTTTGATACTTGATTCACAGACCATATACGCTCGTAAAAATACAAACACGCAGAAAAATGAAACTATGCTAATTTACACTTCTGCGACCATAAACGTAAATTGGATATACTTGAGGCCTTCAAATTCACAAATATACTTTAAAAATACACATTTAATGAATGAAGAAATTGAGCTCCTAAATTCCCCAGTATTGAACATTTTGGAATAGAAGACCAGACCCAAGTTCATATCCAAAATCCAGTATACTGTTTCCCCAATTAGCAATGTTTATATGTTGAAATGTATATAAAGCATAAACTAAAATAAAACCTGTTGAAATTCTGGATATTTTGATTTTTTAATTATACAAATCAACAAAACAATGATTACATGGAATTAATTTTGGAAGACTATAAACTCTATGAAAAAGCATTTGTATTTTATTATTTTTAATGGACCGCGGGATACTTTAAATCACCCTACGCCCCCAACATAAAAATGATGAAAGTTTCATTTTAAAAAAGCTCTGCGGTGGATTTCGCTTTTAGCTAAGAGCAATACATGAGTGTGTGTTATTTATTTCATGTGGTTGAGTTGGAACATGTTATTCCACTGGGAAATCTGTACAAACCACCCTAGTAGCTTTCTTTAATATTTCCAAAACTGGCCACAATTTATAGTTCTGTTTTCTGCACTTCCACACATTACATCTTTTGGAACTTACATAATATATATGAACCGTTGTAGTATAAATTTTGCATTTCCAACAGTCAGGTTTTTTAAAAATGTGGCGTAGAAGGCCTTGTTTTACCTTTGAATACACACACTTAACTCAAAAACAACCCCCTTTAAGAATAATTTCAAAACCTTCTGACATTTATATGATAAATAGAAAGGTGGTAGTCTTAGGCTTCGTATAATTGAATGAGAACACTTCTCTACTGCATTATATTCGATGCAACCAGCCAAGAATAACATATTCTGACATTGTGCACAAATGCTTTCTATTGATAAATAATTCACGCACATGTAGTTCATGCAGATGTATTTCTATAAAATAAATTGCGTATGGGAAATGATAGCAGGAAGGCCCGAAGGCAGTTCCGCACCCTGCTGCCACTTTAACCATGTTTGTGACGAGGTACACTAACCCAGGGGTCCAACGGTTTTAGGTAGTTTCCGAGACACCGCAGATAGCAGCGTGTGAGCGAAAATTTCGGTCACTCATACAAGTGGCCACCGCGCGTATCGTTGCTTAATTTTGAATACTGTTTGACCAGTACTCGTCCTTGTCTGCCACACTGCTCCCATGCATTTCTTTAGTAACCGAGTAAACAACGATTAAAAATGATTAGTATGGTAGCTGTCGAAGATTACACCTACATATAATAATAAATAGATAATCATAAAATAAATATATATATATATATATATATATATTGAGATGACTGATAGTGACTGAATTTAAAAGAATAAATTAAATTATCAATTATGTTGGTTTAAACAATTTTCTTTAAATGACATAAAACTTAATAAGTGTTTCAAAAGTTATGAAATACAATTTAACTTTGGGCGCCAGGCTAAATATGAGATAGCCGAAATAAGTTTATATAATATTTATACCAATACAAATGCCACGGTTATAAGCTCGGTAGTGCATAAAAATCACCTCAGTAGTCGGTTCTGAATGTGTCAAAATTGCTTATTTCGTATGACATACATTGGTAAGAATTATTTACTTACTTTATCTTGCTATCATGCAAATACAGTCGGCTAGTGCTATATGAATAATTTTTCTCCAAGTTAACGCAACACTTAAATATCAAAGATAATATTGACGTTCACAGGTAAAATGTCATATGTTCTTCTTATCATAGTTATCATTATTCATTCCATATTGGTAAATGTTAAACTTACTTTGACATGGGCCAGTCTCAAAAGGAATCCGGACTCCCCAAACCTGCGCCTCAGGAAAACCTTTCCGACGTCTTGCAGATGTCCTTCTATTCGATGTAAATAAAAACTAGGAGTTCTCAGGTATGCAGCTCTCCATGAATTGTATTACAAGAACTATGTATTATCACATTTCAAACCCTTCAAATATATAAGGAAAAACCTTTTATACGTTTTAATAATTTATTTTTTCTCAAAAACGAAAAATATTAATTTTCTTTTTTTTTTGTAAACATAAATAATAATAAATCTCTATAGATACATACACATATATACCAGAATTTTGCAATATAGTAACTTGATATTAATAATAAATTTTAAAATAAATCTAAACATATAAATTGACCATTAAGTTGTTAGTATAATTTGACGCCACTTATAACACTCAAATTGATTTCAGTATCACTAACTGCACTCTCCAGAATTTTCGTCCATCTCTGAACTCCAAACTGCTACAAATAAAATCCTTCCAGACAGCTGATGTCTCCTTTATAAAATCTTCTTGTGTTGGTTACTTTTTTTGTAAACTCATTCTTTGTGCTAAACACCATAGCATATGCCTCAACTGTAATTTCAATCTAACAAGAAACAAGTCTGTATCTAAGTGAATCGAAAGAAACCTTCCACAAAAGAAACAACCCTTAAAGTGTGATTTAATATGCATGTATCCTTTATTTATATAAATAAATAATTAATTAAGCTACGCGATACCATCTCAATATATAGCGCTTTAGTACCATCTTGAACCAAATGTATGTTTCCGAGCAATCCATCCTGAACCAGCCAGACAAACCTGAGCCATATATATGGTTCAGGATTGCAAACTCTTATAAATCGATTCATACCGACGTCTAACATGTCTGGAATAAATATTAAAATGGCTCAGTTTTGTATGAATCTCCGGACTTGAGTTCCAACTTTTTCCGCATCGTGAGATGGTGGCGCTGTAGTCGCTTCCGTTTGTATATTTGTATAACTGCAATCCTGAACCATGCGAGGTATCTCGCAGATTCCCCGTATTTCTGTGGATTTGTACATGTATCTGATGCAGTTTCGTGAGAAATAAGCGGAATTAGTGGATCCTGAATATGCACCATCCCCGAATAAAGACAGAGTAGATATGCTTTTTTGTGTCTGCTCTCTATACGGGGTGTTTTTGGATTGCGTGTATGTGAATAGATATAATGTTTGAGGGCGCAAGTTTTACTTCAATAGGAACACCCTTCCGAGTAGACAACAATTTTACGCAAATATAACAGACTTAGTATCTTTCTGCTCTTGACAACTGTTTCGACCGTACTCCAGCGGATATAGGCACTGGTTCGGTTAGTTTCCCATTGCCATTTATTCGGGTGCAGTTTGATTTTAATTCAGTTATGATTTTAGTTATCTTTGGGCAAACTTGTTCTTCGTTTAGAATATTCAGGACGTCGTTTAGGTTTACTTTGTCAAACGCCTGCATTAAGTCGATGAAACAGAGATACGCTGGTTTATAGTATTCGATAATGTTTTCCACTAATTGACGAAGAATATATTCTCAGTTTCATATGAAATGCACCCACCCATTAAAAATAAAGCTACGTGTTTGAAAATTTGCTAAAATAATGTTTTATCATTGCGTATGGAATGATCACTATTTCCATTAAAAAAATCAAGCGGTTGTGGTGTTCGTCTACTGTCTCTCGTCAACTTGTTGCTTAGAAACAAAACAATATCTAGTAAACATTAATTAGTAGTTTCGAGATTTTGTGACATTTTGTAACAAAATTAATGTTTTAAAATGCCTCCAGTAAGGCAACGTAGAAATTTTAACCACATTTCCGATTTTGATAGAGGTCAAATTAACGTCATGAAAGAATCTGGACTTTCTTTTCGTGAAATTGGTAGAAGGGTAAATCGGGACCCCACTACAGTTGCATGAATATGGTCTGCTTGGTCAGAAGAAGGCATTCACTGACATCGTCCAGCTGCTAGACCTCCACGTAGCAGCAATGTTTGTGAAGATCGACTTCTTCGAAGAATGGCCACACGAGGCCTCTTTCAAACAACAAGGTCTGTTGCTGTAGACTGGATGTGAGTTCCTCACCGCCGCGTGTCAGTGGCAATAATTTACAGAAGAATCTCTTCTTTTGGACTGCGATCCTACCGTCCATTCCAATGGCTCCCTTTAACTGCACATCACAAGGCTGTTAGGCTTGCTTGGCGTCAAGAACGGCGGCATTGGAATCAGTAATGGAACGACATTGTCTGCAGTGACGAATCAAGATTTTGTTTGTGGGCAAATGACGGCCGTAGGAAAATACGTCGACATCGAGGAGAAAGACAAAATCTAGAATTTGTTAAAAGAGCCATGCAGCTTTAACACCTGGAGTTATGGTTTGGAGTGCGACTTGTTTCCGTAGAAGATCACCTCTTGTGTTCGTCCCAGGCACTTTAAATGCTCATCGCTATATTCATAATGTCCTGGAACCTATGTTAGTACCATTCATGCAGACATTACCAAACGGTATTTTCCAACAGCATAACCCACGTCCACACACTGCAAACATTACCAGAACGTACCTCCAACAAGCACAATTGTAAATGTTGCCCTGGTCTGCACGATCGCCGGACTTATCGCCGATTACTCCCAAGAGCTCCTAACAACTTAGACGATTTGAGACATCAACTTGAGGTTATATGGAACGAGATACCCCGTAATTGCAATTGTTGTTCCAGTTATCAATATCACCTTCTTCTTCTTCTTTCAACAGCCCCTAATGGTCCACTCCTGGACATAGGCCTCCCCTTGTTTCTTCCATGCTTTTTTATCTTGTGCCAGTTGGTGCCACTTTCTTCCCGCTTTATTTTTGAAGTCATCAAGCCAGCGTCTCTGCGGTCTTCCAACGCTCCGCTTATACTGTCGGGGTCTCCACTGTATTATATGTTTTGTCCATCGATGTTCGTCTTGTCGAGCGACATGTCCAGCCCAACTCCATTTGAGCTCCGCTATACGAGTTATGACGTCTTTTACTTTAGTTGTCTGTCTGATTTTCTCATTTGTAACATGATCTCTGAGGCTTATTCCTAGCATTCTTCGCTCTATTGCCCTTTGAGTTGTCCTGAGGTTATTTGCCGAGTTTACTGTGAGCGTTGTGGTTTCCATTGCGTATGTCATCACGGAAAGTATACAGCTATCAAATACTTTCCTCTTTAGATTAATTGGGATATCTGCATTTTGTAGTACATTCGTCAATTTTCCTGTTGCTGCCCATGTCATTCGAATGCGCCTATTTATTTCCGCGATCTGATTTTCTCTGCCCAATCTGATATTATGTCCTAAGTAGACATATTCTTCTACTTTTTCTATATTTTCGTTTCCGACACTGATATTTACATCTTCTAGGGTCATGACTTTTGTTTTACTAAAGTTCATTTGTAGCCCAATTTCAGCTGATTTTGCTTCGAGTTCTTCTAGCATATTTTGTAATTCATTTATATTTTGACTAAATAAGACAATGTCATCCGCAAAACGGAGGTGACTTAAATATCGACCGTCAATTTTAATTCCCTTTTCATTCCAGTTCATTTCTTTAAAAACGTCTTCCAGACCCAGAGTAAACAATTTCGGAGATATGGTGTCTCCCTGCCTAACTCCTTTTTTAACGGTATTTTATCTGTTTTTAAATCATCTGTAATTTTTACTACAAGTGTTGCATGCTCGTATATATTTTGGAGTAGGTTTCTATATCTTGAGTCAATTCTTGCATTATTCATGGCTCTGAAGATAGCCCACAGCTCCACAGAATCGAACGCCTTGTTATAGTCGACGAATGCAAGATGTAGTGGTTCGTTATATTTATTGCATTTTTCTATTAATGATCGAAGGGATTGTATATGTTCGATAGTGCTGTAATTTTTCCGAAACCCAGCCTGTTCCAGTGGCTGGTAGTCGTCTAATTTGTTTGTTAATCTATTTGTTACAATTTTAGTCAGCAGCTTATAGGGATGAGGTAGTAGACTTATAGGCCGATAGTTATCAATTTTTAATTTATCTCCTTTTTTATATAGTAAGATCACCTGTGCGTTTTGCCAACTTTCTGGTATTTTTCCATCTGTAAGACATTTATTAAGAAGTATTTTTATAGATTGTAGTGTAGTATTCCCCCCTGCTTTCATCATTTCGGTCGTAACACCGTCTTCCCCCGGGGATCTACCGTTTTTCATTTGAGATAACGCTAATTTTACTTCTTCATTCGGGATTTCGGGTATTTCTTCTGAACCGACATTCATAATAGTTTCAGAGTTGGTATTAGGGGGTTCTGAGTTTCCTTGTTTGTATAGTGTACCATAGAACTCTTCAACAATTTCCTTTATTTTTTGTTTGTCGTTATGGATGTTACCTCCTGAGTCTTTTAGTTGGTGTATTCTTGGTCTCCCATTTTTATTAGTTGTTCTAAGAATCTTCATATTTTTATTATTTTCTATTACTGTTTTCACCATTTTTGTATTGTAATCTCTTACGTCTTGTCTAATTTGTTTCTTTATAGTATTGTTCAGTTCTTTATATTCTGGTGTTCCTTTACTCAGCTTCCTTCGTTCTGTCATAAGTTCTTTTGTTTCTTTTTTTATTTTTGTATTTGGACTTGTTACTAGTTACAATACATATCTTCTTATTTACTGTACTTATGTCAGTTCTTATTTTCGCTTCTAGTTGATTAATATCCAT
>JABXWE010041570.1:0-14246 GCA_014611495.1 Limonius californicus | reverse complement strand
TAACACAACGTTTGTTTTAACAGAATGATTGTTCTAACAAAATGTTTGTTTTAAAATAATGTTTCTTCCTACAAAATGGCTGTACTAACAGAAGTTTCGTTCTTATAGAATGTGTATTTTAACATAATGTTTGTTTTAACAGAAAGTTTGTGCTAACTTGTTTGTTGTAAAAGGAAGTTTCTTCCTACATAATGTTTGCTTTCAAAGAATATTATTTCCTACAGAATGTTCGTTCTAACACAATCTGTGTTTTAACAGAATGTTTGTTTAAACAGATAAATTGTTCTAGCTTAATGTTTTTTAGTTTCAAAAGAATGTCCTTGCCTGCATACTGTTTGTTATACTAGGGTTTTCGTTCTTACAGAACATTTGTTTTATCATAATGTTCATTTTAACAGAATGTTTGCTCCAAAAGAATGTTTGTTCTCACAGAATGTTATTGTTAGCAGAATTCGTTGTAAATGCCGATACTTACACCACATTATTAATAGGATTTTGTTGAAATCGATGGTACGGGATCGTTATGATAGAGTATTCGTTATTATGTAACAGATTTCAAAATTATTTTAATTTGCTATACATTTTTTTATATTCCTGAATATACGCATGAACTAATTTTCTTATTGCAGTTTGTTGGTTCAAATACATTTCTGATAATATTGTAATTCATTCAATAAAAAATATGATAAACTGCAAAAGTTGTACGAAATCTTTAGATTGCAGATCTCTAAGATTACCAAACATTTTTACCAAATGGTGTTTTCTGAATTTAAAATTAATGTAATCCTCAACGCAGGTATTTAGCCATGCAGTCCCAAATTTATATGTGAGATGAATAAATTAAGAAAATTTCTAAGCTTAGAGCTTCGAGCAGACGTGTTAAAATTCGAATAAAAAATATCATTAATCTAAGGACAAAAAGCAAATAGTGATCGGTCTCCAACATTAAACGAATATTTTTATTCTGAGAACCTTAAAAGTGTTGTGTCGACAAGAATATTTTCGTCGCAACCATTTTATTCTAAAAGCTGGATCTCTATTCTTGATCAGGCCGTGGTGTTCGCTATGATTTGTCTTGTCTTTGCGAAATTAATGATGGGTTTCTATGGTCAACTAAATCCCTGTTTATCATTTTTCATTCCGGCTATTTATATTCATCTTCAATGTTGTTGCGCTCAGAAACGTGTATTTTTTGACCACCAAAATAGTTTTGCAGGGGATAATCAGTTTTCAATAGATAATTACTTTTTATATGACTGTTTGTATTTTTAACATCATCTAACTAATTTCTACAAATTAATAATTTGATTGTTTAATTGTTATATTGGAAGTATTGTTTTAGCAACGGGCGTAATACGGATTGAATTTGAAAAGCTTCCACTTTTAGGTGTTATTTTGTAGGTCGGTGGTGTAACGTTTTTCTTGTTTTACGGGCAAACGATTGTGTGCAGGTTGATTTCAGATGCAAGAGAGTCGGTTTTCAAACCTAATTTCCTCAGGCCAGACCTGCGGGGACCGGCTAATGAGAAAGATAAGTGGAGAGAGAATACAGAGTTGATTAATTTTGGGCACTATGTTCACTGTCCCATGTAATAATGTAATATGTTTTGCTTAATCTAACACGATCTCATGGCAGAAGTATTTGACAGTGTACATAATGTAGTCCTTTCATCAATCATGTTGAATTGGGATCTGCACGTTACAAGTCCCGAGAATTAATGTCTCAAGGTGCATTATATCATTTAGCAAAATTTGCAGTACAAATGAGTTTGGCTCAAGACCATTTTAATTATCAAAGGGAAGGCCTCGTCAAAATACCTGGAAACCTTTGTGATACCGATCAATAAAGCAACGTGTAATTTGTAAAATGTAATTTTCGGAAGAAGACGAAGATCAAGCAACCCCAATTTCAGTTATGGATTCATAGTCAATTAATAACATCAAACTAAAGAAATTATCATTTGTAACGTAGGAAGTGGTAGGAAATATTGCTAGAAACGTTAGATTACACGCCATCAGTTAAAAAACCCTAGAATTATACGTCATATACCGTTTAGATACAGGGTGTACAAGATATTTATGAATCACAGATAAATGTATTTGTAATTGAACAACAGCCCAGGAAGAAAAAGTGTAGGTATGTGTTTGTTATTATTGTATTAACAACTGCCTTACGTGTGCACCCAAATTAATCATAGGATTATCTATTTTTGGTAATATAGAAGAAAATGGAAGATATATGTTACTATATTTAGCATTTACCACAGTAGAACTCAATAAACATCTAAAATTTGTTGAAAATGTATGCTATATAAAGGGTGTCAATTTAGTAACATATATGCGTTATATCCCTGGAAGTAATATAGTCATTCAGTTTTTCTAGAAATCGTTTCTACAACAAGCAGGGGCAATCATAATGACTCATAAGGTTACCTTACCCATTCAACCCATAAAGCTCTAAGTGCAAAAAAAAAACTTTCAAACGGTAACACCCACTTTGTGTACCTCATTGAAAAGCTCTTAGGAAATGCTATTCTGTAGTAGCAATCTTTTTCCTCCGGATTAATTTCGGAAAAGATAAAATTCAGAAGATGCAGAACCAATTATTGCAATTAAAATTTAAAAATATTAGATTAAATGTTCAAAATGAGTTCTATTAGTCTTTAGGTAATAGTAAAGTCTAATGGCATCAAGTCTGAAGAGTTTAGGGGCCATTTTATTTATCTTCTTCTACTAATCCATTGTCCTGGATAATGTTGGTTTAGTCAGGCTTTTACAGGGACTGCATAGTGTAGAAGTGCCCCATTTTGTTGGAAATGAATGAGAGAGGACCAATAGCAAGGCCCCGAGGATTCCCAGAGTTGACCCTATTACGCTTTTTTATAGGGTCACTTAAAATCAAAATTAAGTCTCAGTCTATAGCACAACTCCGACAACAAATAGTCCAGGAGCGCTGAGCTATTTCGCGACTAACCTTCCACAATGTTTGGAGAGAATTTGAGAGTAGACTTTACTCTTGTCTAGAGAATAGTAGAACTCATTTTGAACATTTAATCTAATATTTTTAAATTTTAGTTATTTTTATTTCTTCCACAACGACTCGGGGGGAAAACTGCTACTACTGAATAGGGATGTTCAAAGTTATCGATATATCGATAACTATTGATAAGTTATCGATATATCGAATAATGATAACAAAATTTTTAGTTATCGGTATATCGATAACTTATCGATAAGTTATCGATAACTTATCGATAACTTAACGGTACCTTATCGGTAATTTATCGATAAATTTACGACAATTTATCGATAACTTATCGATAATTTATCGATAACTTATCGATAACTTATTGATAGCTTATCGGTAACTTATCGATAACTTACCAGTGACTTGTCGATAAGTAACAAAAAACAGAACAAAAAGTTGAAAAAAACTATAATCAAAAAGTTTATGTTGTTAATAATAAATTTTCGTTGTTTTCAAATATCAAAATGTATCAAACTTACAAATTATGTAATCCTTGAAAAATAGTAATGTGCTTCTGTTTCTGATAATTTCTTTGTAAATTGACATTCAAAAACGGTTTTTTCTTAATAACTCTGTTTTGCACATTTTACTATCATTTACAGTTAGTAATCTTTTACAGACAGGCTTAAAAGTTTTCTTGTATTTTCTAAAATGATGTATTCTATTCTAATCTAATCTTATACATCATTCTAAATACCAGTCTTTAAGTTTCTTTTGTTAAAATATTTTAAATTATAAGAACCCTTAAACAAAGCCTTTGATAAGTACTAATTACTATTTGTTGTTTGTTTAAACATTACATTTCTTTGAAAACGGCTTATATATTTGAGGTGTTAAGGCGATAAGTTATCGATACGTTATTGATCTGTTATCGATAACTTATCGATAAGTTGTCGATATGTTACCGACATGTTATTGATAAGATATCGATAAATCATCCATAAGTTATCGATAAGTTATCTATAAGGTATCGATAAGTTATGGATGAGTTATCGATAAGTTATCGATAAGTTATGGATGAGTTATCGATAAGTTACCGATATATCGATAAGTTATCGATATATCGATAATTATCGATATTTTTTCGCAAAGAGTTATCGATAACAAAAAACAGTTATCGAACACCCCTACTGACAGCAACCCCTTCAAAATTTTTAAATGAAACGAGGGTGCGTGTGACAGCTCATTTGAAAGGGGCTTTAATTCTCTATCCAGCAATATAAAAATTTTTGAATTTTGTATATTCTCCATCAAGAAAATTGAATTTGAAAATGTATTTAAAATGCATACAATCAAATGTATCCTAAACTATGCCTATGTGCCAGATATATGTCAAATCTGACTTTTATAATTGATGTTGTGTCATAACTATTGAATTTAAATGTATCGTTTTTTCTGATATGCAGGTGGCAAAATACCCAACAAAAAGAAAGAATTAAAAAGGGGTTCTTTTTACATATCAGAAAAAATTATACATTTAAATTTATTTATTTGCTACATCTGTGCAAATTTATTATTCTAGTTATTTATCGCTGATTGTCAAGTTGATCATTATTTTAATAATGAGCCTGTCGGTTACCCAAAGAATTGAAATTTTGATATTATTAGGATGTGGTGATAAAACAAGAACGCAGAAGCAGGTATGCGAAATCTTCAATACTAAGTATCCTGACCGTCGCATTTCTCAGTCTACGGTTAGTAGAATAGAAAACAAATTTCGTGAATATGGAAATGTTACAGATATTCCTAAATCTGGTAGGAATCGCATTTTATCCGATGAAAAGAATTTGGATATATTGTTAGATATTCAAAATAATCTACAAGAGGAATTGCCGCCGATAAGGATGTTAGTAAAACGTCCGTATTGCGTCTTCTAAAAAAAGAAAAATACCACCCATATAAAATTCATTTGGTTCAAGAACTTAACGAGGATGACCCTGATCGCCGACAGGAATTTTTCGAAATCATGGCAAATAGATGCCAAGACGATCAGTTGTTCATAAAAATCATTATTTTTTCTGATGAAGCAACATTCATTTTAAATGAATCAGTCAACAAACAGAACTGTAGATACTGGCATACAGAAAATCCACATTGGATGATGGAGGCCAATACTCAATATCCTGAGAAGGCGAACGTTTGGGCTGGAATTATAAATTCTCAAATTATCGTACCATTTTTCTTTGATAGCACATTAACTGGCGCGCGTTACTTGGATTTTTTACAAAATTTCTTAGTTCCAGAGTTAAGAATACTTTTCCCAGATGATGACATCCCTAATGAAATTGATAGAAATATTTGGTATCAGCAGGACGGAGCTACACCACATTTTGCATTGGAAGTAAGAACCTATCTCAATTAAGTTTTTCGTAATAGGTGGATCGGTAGACGCGGTAAAATTGAGTGGCCTGCCCGTTCTCCCGATTTGACCCCGCTTGATTATTTTATATGGGCTTATTTAAAATCTAAATGACTTTATCCGATACTTATGGACCGCACTGTATATAATTCTTTAATCATGAACAATTACTGTATACTTTATTAATTCAGTTCCATGTTGTTAAGGATACAAACTTCATACTAGTGAAAGACTCCGTTTATAAACTAATACTACGCAAACATATATTTAAACAACAACAGCATCATTTACACATATTTTGCGATTACTCCTTGACCATTCATGCTTATTCTCTATGTAGATAAAAAGTTATTTACAACAAAAACGGATTTCCACATGTACGTAGGCAGCTATTCTTAAAAAAGCGAATTTATTTCAGGAATTGAAACTTCCTTGAGCAGGTGATCTAATCAAAAAACCAGATGAAAGCTTTTAACAGGTCGTAAAAATAGCGAGGAGGCAATAAAGTAGTAAAACTAACAAGGAATTCTAAAACAATGCATGTAGGTTTGAACAGATTCAATTTGCATTCTTATATTCTTAGTAAGTGTGAGTGATCAAAAACGTACTTTGAACGATGCTATTAAATAGTGTTTACGAAAATAATCGTATAATTATTTTTGAAAACTGACTAGACAGTTCAGTGTCATGTATTCCATTTAAATCTCGTTGTTTTCTAAAAGCGTCAATTCTTCATTCAAAAAGTTTATGAGCAGTGTCATTCTTTATCTAACATATTTTGTAACATTGATTCTAGCATCTTCTGCTAAGTTTACCTATTCAAAATTCTGCAAAATTGGAGTATTAGAGATTAGAGATATGCTATCATTCGGGTATTGTTATTACTATACGACTACATAAAAAAAAATAACCTTTACATAATCAAAACTTCGATTTATATTATTAATTTCTGTTAGGGTTTTTTTCGTCCACGAGCAACAACTTTGTATACTTGTTTTTTTGTATTTTCATGCTCGAGTGGTATAATACTGAAACTTTAGTTCTCCCTCTCTCCCTTCTCCCTCCACTCACCCTCTCTCTCGCACACGCTCTCTCTCTTTCTCTCTATCGTAAGTTAACAGCCCACAGGTTGGTTCCCTGAAGTTAACTCAATTCTGTTCTACCCTTTGTACCTTGTAATTGCTGCCTCTATCTATCTCCCTCGTAAGGTAACAGCTCGCAGGCTGGTCGGTAGCAGCTAACAAAATTCTGTTCTAACCTTTGTGCCTTTGTAATTGCTGACGTACAAAAGAGACGTGATCTTAGCTTAAAAGAAAAAAATAACATTTTAAAATAATATGATAACCTGCTGAAAATAACACAGCAAAATACAACAGCACAATTAAGTGTTGAAATAGCAGACGTTGCAAATAAAATGACAATTGAAACACTTAAAAGAAATCGCTCTTGAAAAGACGAGACGATTAAGTGTTGAAATAGAAGACGCTTCAAATAAAATCACAATTTAAATACTAAAAGAAATCGCACTTGAAAATACGATCAAGTGGAATCTTCATTGAAACACTTGCTTGCTAATGGTTGATGCGCCAAATAGTGAAAAAACTTGCAAAGAAACGAGAAAGGAAAAGAACATTTTGTTGCAACGAAAGGATGGTTTCACCGTTTATTATTATCAATCGTTAACTGTTACCCCGACGTGATGCCGTTACGCGGCGTACACTGTATATGCAAGAAAAAGCTAAACACTAATAACATTAACTTGAAATGTTGACATGATTACTTAATATTTAATAAATATCGTTAAGGCTTCACACTGACCCCAGAGACTGGGCCCACCATTATGAAAATAGTTAACAACAAATGAGGATATTTTGTATAGGGTATGACAGTAAATATAGGTACAACCTTTACATCCCTTCCCATAGATGACAGCTATTATGTAACTATGTATTACAATGCGTGCATCCGAGATTCCTAAAACCTAAAACTTAAACGAAGTAGGTAATCATATGCCATTTATTTTTAAAACTATGAATATAAATTCTAATCATACTATGTATGGTAGTGGTACTAGTAGACGAGTCTGTAATCTGTTCAATCTGTCTAGGTATGTGACAAACAAAATATTAGCATTATTGGGCTGCTTGCAATCCTCCACATCTTCAACAAGACGGTGTAACCACACATATCGCAAGAAATCTCATCACCTTTGGCGATTTAGTGATATCTCAAGCGCGGAGGTTGAACCGCACGTCCGTTTTTTTATATCATCATCATCAACAGCCTTTTCGTCCCATTGCTGGGCATCTACTTCTTCTTTGTTATGTGTTTCCCCTCAGCGCTAAGGTAGAAGCACACGGGATCTACAGTTTAACGTCCAATCCGAAAGACAGAAATCCCAGAAAAGGTTTTTAGCATTAAAATCCCATGGTTGCCAACCGGATTTGAGAATTGTGTATGGGGAAATAAGGCACCAGATTTTTATATGTTGCGTGGTTATGCTGAAACCGTAAAGAATTGTTGTTTTGCTCAAAAAGTGAGTGCTCTGCCAACTGAGCTGCCACTACATTTTTCTTAGGTAGACTGCTCTAAGGGATCTCAACGGGACAGTGCAAATACGCGCTGTCAGTCGAGGACACTGTGAAATACCGTCCGATCGGCTGCGTGATCGAACCCCGGCTGAGGCGACCGCATTGCATTTAGTTAAGGTGCATGTTACATGACTGGCTAATATGTAAGGGACGCCCGTACCCCCCTGAAGTAATGCGGGAAGTATAAATGAATGGAAAAAAGGTAGACTGCTCTCGAGAAGAATTTCTAAAACTTAGCCTTTAGGACTTTTGAAGAAATGGAAATGCATATAACAAAATTTACCAAAAATAATGAAAGTTCGCATAATTATATTGCAACTAGGAATACGAAATTTAAGACTGTATACCAGTCATTAAATAAAACCTATTATTAATTTGTAAAATCTGCATATTAAATAGTGCAGGAGTGTTGAGCTGTTTTGCTACTTTCATTTGGTAAAAAGCTGCCAAGACATAAAATGTACCCATTGGCTGTGCTGTTACAATGAAACACAGAATAAGCAGAACATTCTAACAGAATTGAAGCTATGAAAATACTGCACATAGGTTATAGTGGGGTTGCTATTTACTATTTAAATTTATGAAATGCATAATAAATTTTCTGTAACTGAGTTACTGAACATTTACATTGTAAATATTTCATACAGTTCGTATCAGAAGGCTTACAGAAAAGTTAGTTCTATTTACGTGACTAGGTAAACACCTAAAATCATAATCATAATCATATGTGGTCAACCGAAAATCCTTATATATATATATATATATATATATATATATATATTGCTATGGTAACCTTATGAGCAAGTCGTAGGTGTACCGTCAGTGCACTGCATGTTAGTATGTGTACATATTTTTACTTATGGATCTCCTCATTAGGTATTCATGTGATAGTATATTTGTTAAATGGTTGTTCTATTGGAGGTAGCGTTGGAATAATCAAGTTCGAATGATAAACGTAGATATGTTCATGTGATGATAAGGGTAAGCTCCAATAGGGCAAGTATTATAAAAACAGGGTTGTTATGGTTATTAATAAATAAGGGTGAAAAATTATTCGATTCTGAAATTTGAAACAAGCGGAGGTGTGATCGGGCTTAACCCACTAAATCACACCCGAGCAATTAAATTGTATCAAATCAACATACAACGTATCACATTTGGCATAATACATTTCATATTCTGTAAAAGTTGTTGCAATAAATGAAGTTAAAGTACGGGCAATTTTATTGAAGTGATGGAGTGTAATTAAATCTATAGAAGCATAAAGGAAGCCACGAAACCCTGAGAAGAGAAGTTTAAGCCGAGGGAAAACAGTAAGGTTAGAGTTCATAGATCATTGAGTTGAAATCAGCTAGTACAATCAGCATAGGGAAGTGTACATAGCAATATATATATATATATATATATATATATCAGGAGGCCTCACTACATTCCCTTCAGTGATTTGTGATTGTGATTCCGATTGCGATGTAGAGAAGACGAATAATTGTGTCATTCTTTTAACGACAACATCAATGCTAAAACTTTCCAGGAACTATTTTTAAGGCTGTTTTTCGATCATATCTACGATTATGAAGTTTAGCTTGGGGTCATCGCGAAGGTGCAACGTTTATATTTCTAAGAGAATCTTTAGATGACAGAGATCGTTGGCCACCGTGATCACCTGGCTTAACACCTCTCGACTACTTTATATTTGAGCGTCTTAATGTTGTATATGTACATCGTTTACACAATTGAGGGGCGACAGACCACAGTGAATGCCGTGAATGAAATCTCATCGAGACGGTAGCCATTTTTGAAAATATGTTGCTTTAATGTTTGTTTAAAGTTTAAACAATGATGGGGAGCATATAGACCAAACAAGCAACACTCTTACAAAAAAATTTTATTCATTTGAACTGCTGTTGTTGTCTTAAAAGTTGTAATATGAAAATATACAAACAATATAAATTGTAATTTACAGCAAGATAAGGTCTTAAAATGCTCTAAGGTAATTCCTTTCGTAAAAATTTTACTAACAAACACATCACTTATTTTTAAATTTCCCTCGTTATTTTAAATATCATAGCACGCATCTGCAGTTAGTCAAGGGCAGATCAAGTAGCAAGTGCACAAGAAAGAATCAGGATGAAACGGAACCTTCAATCATTTTTGATCGCACTGTAGCTTAGTGTAAACATAAATATAACAACTATTGGCAAAGGTACAACGTCGCCCAGATTGCAACATTTCTTTTAAATATCGAAATATAGCTTTTTAGGAAAATTAAATCATGTAGAAATGTATTTGTAGGAAATTAGGAATTAAACTTTCAAAATATATAAGCTTGAAAATCATTATTTTTGCTACTGCATTTTTAAGCTTGTTTTAGTCTTTTCTCATCATAGAAACACTAACTAAATATTGAAAATGTATAAATATCTTCCTCCTGAAGAAAAATACACGTTTCAAGAACTGAACAAAGTTAACAACCGTTAGATATTTGTCAAACCCTTCTGTGTTGATGGCGTTGGGCCATCTTCTGATAAAAAAACATTTAATGGAGTCTTATAAGGTCAAAACTTTAACTACCTTTCCTACCATGACACGTTGAGAATTTTTATATGCCCATTACTGCAGAAGGTACTATTAAATATCATAAACATCTTAAACTTTCTACTACCAATAAAACTACCATTAACATGCCCTTTGGGTAGGAGTAGGTTAGTTTTGGGTGCTAATATTGTTTGATATTTAGGGTATACTAGGAAGACGATAAACATCTCAGAAATAGCAGCATCTGCACTATATTTTAGAAAAATGTTTATAGAGTTTCCTTTTAAAGTAAGAATTTGCAATAAGCCTACTCGCAAAAGACCATTACTTTTAAATGTTGAATCGTATAACGTACAAGCTAACAACAGGCATTAACACTAATTCCTGTACTCATTGTAGATAAAAGTTTTCATATACAATTTTATTTTTATTCTTCCTTTTAATTCAGTTGCAGTAATTATTATACACCTTAACTGTCAAATAATTATTTAAAGACACCACAGTAGTAGTTTGGGCTGATTATAAAAGGATAACAATCCTATTGCGAGAAGTCGGGGTTACATCATGTCGTAGCCTGCAAAACATAACCTTAAATACCAAAGCTCCTAATCGTTTTATAGGTTTCGTGTTGTCCAAGATATTACTCGTGTAATTTTATGATTGATTTTGACTGGGCGAGATATAGAAGATAGTTTCTCAAGTATGTTTTTGCACTGCCGCTATGTTTGGCCCATTATACACCGTAATCATTAACTTGTCCAAGCCATGTAGCTCCAGCTTTATTTCTTATCCGAGAGAAGGCCAACTTTCAGGTTTTTACTACGTCAGAAAAATATCACTGCCCTCAACTAGTTTCGAACCCACGTCTCTAGGAAAGTGTGCTAACCACTAAGAGCATCCAGACAAGCAATTTCATATTTAAAAAGTTTTTTCAAGACTTTCCAGATTATGTTTTATTATACAGTCAGTGACGAAGATGATATTTGAATTATTTTCAATTATCCTGTAAGTTGGGAAATATTGTAACACTGGCTTCTAGGATTAATTACATATGAAAAATTCGTTAAACACACTTCGTAGGTATAATAAAAAATTCAGCAACGTTTATTCAAATTCCGATATTGGACAAAATTAGACCCATTTTCGTATGATTTGCGAATTATACAGTCAATAGAAAAATCAACATTATAGTTTGCTTCGAAGAAAAATTAAAGAATCAATTAAAAAAGCGTGTATATTATCTAACTAAATTATCTAACGGAATCAATACTGACAACATCCGTATTGCAATTGAAAACATACTAATAATTACATTTGTTAGAAAATACACATTTTTACAAAGCACATAACTTACATTTCGAAACAGCTCATTTATTTGCTACTAAAACGATGACAGTTATTGTATTAATTGACAATTATTAAAATTCCTTTGTTATGTTAAGGAACCATCCAGTTGAAGTAATTTTTGAAATAATACGTGAGAGAAGATAATTAACTCTGAAAAAAATTCGGCCCATTAAAATACTAAATAATAACTAATATCGGTAAATTTTGAAGGTCGCTATACTAGGTAGAAACCTTTCTCTGAAAAACTACTGATTTTAATGATTATTCTGAACAAGCTTCAAATTTTGCACATATTAGTTATATCACTCTATTCAAGAAAAGGATGTTACGCCCGCCATCGTGGCTTGTTGATCCCATAAAATACAACCCTCTGTATAGCGCGATTTTGTATGAACACTATTTCGTGTACCCTACTGGGTAAAGCCCTCATAGGCAGCTTATCTCTTAAACACTTTACATCTTGTACAAAGCGAATGTTTTCGCAGCCTATTCAGGAGAATTATCTTAAAACAACCACATAAGTATTTTTATATTTCAATTCTTAAAATTCCCACTTTCCTCTACATAGACAGTAAAAATATATTGGTTTTCTTCTCTCATTAGAAAAACGATGATTATATCACTTCATACCAACTTTCTAGTCTTCCAGAAACATTTCAGAAGTGTAATATAAGAAATCTACAGTGTGATCACCTAAAAAGATTGAGAACAATCAACGAAAAAGAACAATATACAGAATGTTTCATTAAGGAAATCTATTTATCTGCACAACAAAATAGTATTCATTTTAAATAAATAGTCTTTCATCTCCACACAAGAACCTACCTAACGGTGTGAGGCGTAGCCCATGGGTACAGCTAGTACAAATTACTGTATGTCTCTCACTGATGCCAACATACAACAACATATAAATTTTAATTTAAGTGTACTCACGCTCACTTCACATTCAACAGGAAACAGAACAATGTAAATTGAAGCTTTAATATTAAAACTTATTCTTTTTTTTTAATATTTGCCGACGTAGTGTAAAATTCGGTGTATTGAAGTAGTTTTATGACTGTTGCGAAATGTTGCAGCGACCCTGCCATTTGGCGCTTCCTTTCAACCAAATTTAGTCTTTAAACATAAATCATATGTTTATGATTTTATTACTGTGCTTAAGTCTGTTGAGACAAATTTGAAGCAGATGGACTGTTTTGTGTGGTGAAGATTTTCCTGATGAATCCGTTTGGCACTTTAATAATTATTTGCTGCACATAATAAAATAATGTAGTACCAAAATACATTTTACTGAAAGAACGCACAACTATACAGAATGTGCGTTATGTCGAAGCCACTGTATGCAAGAATTTGGAAAATTACACCAACAAACCGGAATAGAACCTTTTTAGTTATTGAATGGTAGGTGTTTAACTAATGGCCTTCAAAAATTTTAGTTGAATTGTTCAGTAATTGAAAAGTCCTGTTTAGGTACTTAAGTTAAGCTGTATTTGCAAGACTGTCAGCTTTACAATAAGTTACTCTAATTCGAAGTGACATGGATGAACAAAATTTTAAGATTCTTCAACTACAAAAGTGTTAAAACATATTGGAGAACTGTTTCTATAGTTGAGTTTCATAATATGAGGGTGTAATACATTTTGTAACTAAAGTAATGGAATTAAACAGTTAAATTTACAAAACAACAAAATGATTTCATTTCAAAGGAAACATACCTATATTCTAATAACATTAGAACACAGAAACGGAGCAATGTCTTTAATATAATATTATAAAACTTGTTGATTTATGCTACCTTCATTCCACTATTTTTTAAATTAACATATCGGTAATCACATAGTGATATTTTAAAATATCAGTATTGGCTTTCAACAAATTCAAGTTTTAAAAAACTATAAATAAACCTGATTTCCATCCAGAATGTTAATTCTGCAATCAAAATTGTAATTTGGTAATTGTGAATGCATCGCCTACCGCTAGTGGGAAAAAAATTAGTAAAATGTCAAGATGAATATAAAATTCTGAAAAGATATTAGGAATGTCCATGCTGAAAATCATGTACGGTAGTAAAAAATTGTTATGCCATCTGATCACATTATATTAGTATTTATTGAATTAACAGGGAAAAAATTAGAAACTGACTGTTGGAAAATTCACATCCATCCTCGTTGGATTGTAACAGAAGTAAATAATAAATATATACCTCCTACATAAAAAGAAATCTAGTAGCTTTGATGATAATGAAAATTAATATTTTGCCAACCATATAATATGTTTTTCAAAGAAAATCGTACGCTAAAAGATCATTAAGTCGAAAAACTCTCTATCAACATCATACATGCAGGTTATATCTCCGCAATATAACATGCCATTTAAAATATTGCAT
>JABXWE010041562.1:0-17689 GCA_014611495.1 Limonius californicus | reverse complement strand
TAGAAGTCCTCTTTCTGGTATGTTTTGGCAGAGTTTAAAATATTTAATTATTGAAAGATACTTGTTTTCCTTTTGTTCATTTTATTTTTTCTCTACGGTTTTTACTAATCTTGTTCCTGAATATAATAAATAACTTATTACACCACTTTGTCATGTTCCTTCCATTGTTCTGAATTCTTCTAAGCAGTGATTTCCCATTTCTACATAACTCCTGGTATTTTTTTATAAATGCTCACTGTTGTAGAAGAGTATTTTTGACCGCTGTTCCCCATAACATTTCTCTCTGGATAGAAAACCAAAAGCTCAGCTAAATGCTAAACAGGTAGATTGTTTACTTACGTTGTTAACTTATTTCAATGTAAAAGTATGGTCTCGTATACCACTGTCTATTTTGAATTCACTTTGCAACGAAGGTAGTAGTAGTAGTAACTTGCTACATCCCTTTGAACAGAATTCATCCTTATATCCAGGCAAGATATATAATTTTATATAACAATTTCAACTCTACACATTCTACAGTAGTCTATATTTCTGCTTTCATATTGTCATGACTGGCCAGTTTGTGTTTGATTTATGTTCTTTGATTTCATATTTTTCTATTAGTTGTTCCAATGATTCATTGAAAATTGCTGGATTGCTTTCCAATAATTTAATATTCCCCCATTCACAAACATCTTCTATGTTTTTCTAGAAAATTAAAAAGAGAGTTTCTTTTTTTGTCTAACCTTGTATTTTGAATGGTCTTTTTTGTGCTGCTCTTCACTAATATACTGTCACTTGTAGTATATTTATTTGTACTTGGTTTAAATCTCGCAATTTTATGAATTTGTTTATACTGAAAGAATCAACTTGATATGACTGTAATTATCCAAACAGAATTTTAAAGTTATCGACCATTATTATTAATTATATTTTCCTAAAACATTTGTATAATTCTCAATAGTTTTGCCCACTTCAACATTAAAATCACTAGTACAAAAACTTTTTCAATTGCGTAGTCTATTTTTTCTTGAAGTTGTTTCTTAAATTATCGCTTTTCTTGTCTTCTTTGATTTTCACTTTGACCATTTAGTGCAATTACTTTATATAATATTCTTTGTCTACCTGTATTTTTATACACATCTTTCCTAGATGAATTCCCATTCAATTAACATGGTACTGGTTTTCCTTCTTTATTTCACTCCATAAAATAAGTAACGTATACCTTTTTCAGAAACAAACATATAGAACGCTCATTGCATACGCAGTGTCTTAACGAACTTCAATTACTTTCTCTTCATAAAGAAGATAATGTAACTCCTGATATAATGATACAATGCTGCGAAAGGCTACTACAATATAAGAACAATTTAGAAAATTTAAAAGGTGTGCATTTGAATATTACCCATTACTATTCTGTTTTAGCAGATGGTATAGTGTGTATACCATGGAATTGGAATGTATAGTAAAAAGGTATTTGTGAAATTAATTAAATTCATAAATGTATTTGGTGCTAATTAATGTCAGTCAACCTAAGATTCGTTTTGTGGGTTAATAAAACAAATTCATGCAATGAACTAGTTGTAGTTTTTTAATATTTTCTGTTTCATCCTATTAAAATTGTGAGTGTAAGGTTTAAGTTGCAACAATTAAAATAAATTGAAATTGTTGTAATATTTAGTTCAAAAAGAGATAATTAAAGGTATTATTAACATAGGAAAAATTGTGATTTAGATTGTGATCATATCTAAACTACAATGTGACTTTGATGATAATAAAATCCTGTATAATAAAATATGTTCTTTTGCAGCTAAATTTGGTTTACGTAAGCCGTGTAATTGTATTGTTAATGTTGTTAATAAACAAGTAACTGAAAACTGTTTTTCTTGGTATCAACATTGTATGATATTAATGTGAATTGTTCTTTTTTATGATTGCTATATACATTTATTATTGTTATACACGTCCAGGTAGATTTGAGAGGAAGGCAACAAATTTTTATTGTAATTACAAAATTTGTAAGTTATAAATACCTAAAATTGTACCCAAAAATACAGAAAAATAATACAATATAAGACGCCAACAAATTAAGAAGATTCGTGATTATGTAAACAGGAGTAAACAATTATTATAATGAAACCTCGATAGAATTCTATACGATTGTTTTGACAGTTTTCGCATACATCTCAGCTTAATTTTGACCTGTTTGTGCATGCTCACAGGCAATTCAAAATCCGGGTTTGTGTCATACATGTTTTGTAGAATTTTGCACAAAATTCTGTGTCGTGTTATACTAGCCTTAAACGAGTATCACATTTACCAATATAATCATTTAGTTTTTGCAAAACAAACAAAAAAAGAAACAAAAATAACACAAGTGTTTAAAATATGATACAGAAAAATACTTCTGGCCCTGTATCATAATTTTGCTCAAAATTTTTTTTTGTAAAAAATTGTTACTTGATGCTGCTATTTCAATTTGTTACAATCCTCAACACTACCACTTTTAGTATGTATTTTTTAGCTATTATTACGGTACACTGCTGCGATGTGTTACAAGGAAATACATATACATACATAGTTAAAAGAACCTTGATAGAATTCTACATTATCGACAGTCATGATTATTTTGACAGGTGGTGTGGACGTAATTTTGACCTAGTTGCGCATGGTCATAAACATAATTTCTCAAAAATTTTGGTACGTGTTAGGCCTGTATGACAAAGACCAGAATTTTGTTCAAAATTGTGTACAAGATTTTAAATATAATTTTTGTACAAAATTCTGTCTGTGAGCATGCACAAATTATGTTGACATCTGTGAGAAAACTGTCAAAATAGTCATGTGACTGTCGATAAAGTAGAATTCTAACAAGATTTTATAATATTAGGTTAATGCATAAGTTCGTAGCGCTTTTATTTATTTATTTTACATAAACGCACGACAAAGCAAACAAGCTGCAGCAATAAAGACCGCGAGCGAGATAAGAGAAAGTAAGCGGAGTGTCGGCGTGGTGGGGTAACACGTGGTAAACATATTTTTCTCTGCCCTCTGTGATCGTTAATAAATACTAAAAATTGTTCGTTTGTGCGTCGTTGCAACGCCGACTTTGTACAAAATTCTGTAGGTTTTAGAACATGAATCTACAGAATATTGTACTAAATTTTGTATGTCGTATGACACGACACAGAATTTTGTAACAACACTTTTAACAAAATTTTGTCAAAATTCTGTGCCGTGTCATACAGGCCTTATACATGTTCTGCAGAATTTTGTACACAGTTTTGTGACTAAATTTTGTACACAACATACTAGTAAGTAGTCATTATATAAAAATAAACATTTTGTTTATATAGCGTTAGACAGCTTTATCCAACAGAATTAAAAGAAAATGTTGAATTTGCAGTTGTCACATTTCAAATGTATTTAAATCAGGCCACTCTTAATTTTAATCAGTAAAGACGTGTTCACACTAGGAAAGATAACTTTTCCATTTTTAGTGACCGCCGCCTGTTCTTTAAAATGCCGTTGGTGAATAGCTAAAAAATTGATTGATTAAATTACGGCGAGCCTAGATTGCTACTAACAAGGAAGCTCATATGAGTGCCGTTGATATTTATCTCGAATATTTAAAAGAGGTCGCTGAAGTTGAAGCGACAATAAAGCTTCGGTCAAATCACAATTCTTATGGCTGCAGGAAAAATAAACAGCCTCCAGCCCCTTTTAAATTACAATTTTAACATTGATAAAACTTTTGAAGACAAGGGTGTGCAAACTGATTTTCATGATTTTAAGTTAAATTTACTAAGATAATACACTAGTACTTACTGTATTTTCATTTTTGAGTGACTATACATTATTTTTAAGCTGTCCAAACTAAATAGTGAATAATTACATTGATAGGTACTACTTGCCGATTGACACAAATTAAGGTGGCTGCAACATGTTTACAAAAACCAGATTTACCAGCTTTACAGGTGTATTCACATGTCAAAGCTTCAACATCTTTTGCTAAACTGATTTTAATTTCATAAGGAGGTGATGTTAGGGCAGAAGGTTGTAGACATAAGCTAAATATAGATGGAGTAGTTCTCAAATCCACCTCACATAAAATGATATGACCCGCTTTAAAAACTGACTCTCCTATAAGTGGCCTATGCCGATCTCCGGGGTACTTAATAGGTAATGTCATGTAACGATAATTCGACCCTCGGCATGTTGCAAAATCGTTTGATTATTAAAATCTTTAACAAAATAATACATTGAACGTTATGATAATTGCAGTGTTTTCCCTACGATTTCCGCCATTGCTAATTTAGAGTAGCGCCATCTAGCGGTGGTGATTTTCGCGAATGGTACACTCTGTATTTAATCGGGGCAGTAAATTTTAGATCAAAACAAGTAATAGGTACAATTGCAAAATTTTATAATTACAAAAAAAATGTAAACATTTTAATATTTGTTCTTTACAAAATGCAGTGGATAATAGCACCTACAACGTGCTTTTAAAAATCTTGTTTATCAGACATCACATTTAAGGCCGACTCACACTATAAGTCAAGTCACGGTTTGATCACGGTCACGAACGCATGCATTATTTTGTTATCACGAATCTTCGCTCGTCTGGCGGTACGTCGGAGAAAATTCGCTAGCACTCGTTCGACGGCGCATATATACACCGTGTTGCGATATTCGTATTTGCTTTTAATGACCGAACATACTAGCAAACATGCAAAAATTCCGTGCGTTGTTCTCGTCCGCTTAAGGCGCGTTCTCACGATTCGATTTTTGTTGAGCAACTTTAGTGGATCAACTATAATCGAATGAAAATTGCTGTGAGAACATACATTTCAACTTTTGTCGGTCAACTTAAGTTGATTCCACAAAAATTTGACCCATTCAAACTTTATCGTTCAAGTTATGAGTCGACCACTATCTTTTAGACGAGTTGAAACGCGTTTGAAGCGTGTGAACATTTATCAGTCAAGTTGATTCATTCGATTGTGTTGCATTCTGCAGTCTGCTTGCTGTTTTACGACATATTATAGTTTTATTATAAAATGAGTTTAAAGTGGTCGGAAAGTACTATGTTCAAATTTATAGAACTTTATCATAATCATGACTGTCTTTGGAACCATAGACTGGACAGTTATAAAAATAGAGATGCTAGAGAAAATGCAATACGTGTTATGGCGCGGGAAATGGAAATAGACGGACTTACTACCGCAAATATTAAAAATAAAATAAAAACTATAAGAACGATGTACAAAAAAGAATTAACATTAGTTTTTAAATCTAAGAAAAGCGGAACAGGCACTGATGATGTTTACCTACCAAAGATATTTTGGGTTAAGAAAGTGGATGAATTTCTGCGAGGTGTGACAACACAAAGAGAAGGCTCACCAAATTTGGCAAGTAAATTTTAGCGTGGACAGTGAGGCGATTTTTGTTACTGAACACAAGCGATGTGTTGCTCCGCTCGTTCGCCTAGTGTGTACCCACCTTTACAAGGCACGGTCAGGTCACGCTTCAGTCAAGTGCCCGCGGTCTTTCTTCCAATGAATATTTTGAGCTAATCGATCGAGACCGTCCCGTTGGGTATAAGACCGTTAATGTGTACATGTGGCGGTCAGATTTACTTGAATTTCGACCAACATTTGAATTTTCTCAAAAAAACGTGCAGTTAAATTTTGTACAATATGGACGAAAAGTTAATAGATTTAGTGCGAGCTCACGAAGAGCTGTATAATCTAGCAGATAAAAGATATTCGGACAATATACACAAAAACAGGCTGTGGAGGGAATTCGACAAGGAATTAAAAAAAGGCAAGTTTAAAACAGGTTAGGTTCACATCTTTTTTGCATGAAGATTGGCCATGGAAGTTACCACAGTTTAGCTGTGTAAAATTACTTTGCTGCATTTGAACGAGGCTTACATTTGAGGTTATGCTTTCCAATTGAATTTTGGCCAGAAAACTAGTCAAGACACTTTTATACAAAAAAATTATGAATCTATTATACAGGGTTGCGCATTAGTACGTCAAAGTCTAATATTGGCATTATTAAAATAATTTGGATTTTTAAAGTGATGAAGTGCCAAAATACGCACATAACAATATTTTTAAATATACAGGGCTACAGCGAAGCATCTTCAAGGTATTCTTTTTTTTACAGTACACCCTATATATTTTTAAATTTTTGAATTCTGCGTAAACTTTTCTATCCAACTATCTCCTGTTTTTTTTTATTTTGGATGAGACGTCGAATTTATCTAAAAAAATGTGCAAATTTTGACCGGCACAAGATTTAACAAATTAATTCCGTGCGCGAGTATTACGAGTAATTAAAATACATATTTCGCAGTTAGGTAGCCAAGTGATGTACTAAAATAACACAACCGCCAAAAATGTTATTATACATGGTGTTTTTTAATACCAGTGCAAAATTGATTTCAAAGAGCATTTTCTCAATTTTTTCAAATGGAACATTTTGCATATTATTGTATATTTGATTTAGCACGTTTATTCTCCCCAACTTTTATAAATATTGACCTATACCTAAAATCGTTATTTTCGGAGATATTTTTACTTTTTCATTATAAACCGTTGAATTATTAAACTTTTTGTTTCTGTGTAATCTAGTAGTCATGATTTTGAGAAAAAGAGTAATTGCAGACTTTGAAGATGAAGGCAAATCTTTAGTACCAATGGATTACAAACGGAGGCACAAGATCTTAGGTCCTTTCTTCTTTAATGCGAATAACAAAACCTACAACAACTTTCCTGAAATCTTATCATCATTTACACGTAAAGAATTATACAAAAACTTCAAAATTGCATCGGAGGTATAGTTGGACCAAACTTTTAGTAGCGAATGTTAAGCTGTTGACTTAAAGATGAGCTGCAAGTGTTAGGGTCGTTGCAGGTAGGCGATCAAGAACGTATTCAGGAAAATTTGTGAATGGATAAATAAATATGTTATACAACCAGAAATGTTTAAAATAATACTTTATTTTTAAATTACATAATATATATGGTATTTTGGTTAGCCTTGTATTTTCCTTCTCTACGTTATCTTTGTGTTAACTTTAGTTGCTTTTGTGTACAATGTTTGGCACATCGAAGTATGTGATCAAGGATGTTCATTCGTTTTTTAAAAAGACGTAGGCGTAAATCGAATGAGATCGTTGAAGTGTTTCGATTGGCCAGACATGAGGGTTGTCCCCCCGACAACCCTCATGTCTGGCCAATCGAAACACTTCAACGATCTCATTCGATTTATTATTTACTCATTCCCCCAATGAGTAAATAATTTGGAGTGTGCAAAATAAAATGTAAAAGCTGCGGACGTGAAAACAGTTCACAGGAATCCGGGCTTGATAAAAATTCAAAATTAAGTTATAACAGTGTTAAGTTTAGAATGGAATATGTTTAGGTTGATTGTAACTTTACTAAACTATTAAAAGTTGGAGTTTAAAGAAATTGGTAATCTTTTATTTGGAATGCATTCAGATTTAATGACAGAGAACTACGAAGGTGCGGTACTATAATTTATGAGCGACTCAGTAATTGAGATAGACCCCTATGAGAGCTAGTCGGATGCAAGATTAAGTGATTACATGAAACTGAAGTTTAAGCTGAGTTTGAAAAGTACGCTGCTGTCCGCACACGACAATATATTTCACACGCTTTTCTAATATTATTAAACGCAAATCTACTTGTTATTTTATATGTTTAATTTACTCAGACTCGATATCACTAAATTCTGAGGTATCAGGAGATGAATCAGGTCCTAAATTAATTATGTATTAAAGGTTTGATTTCATGTTTTGAAGCATATTTCTGTTCAACCTTAACGATGTGTTCCCCGCAATTTTTCCAATGTTTATCAGTTTCACAAGCAGCATCTCTGATAAGACCCAGAACATTGTCGCTTGACCTAGGACAAGTATTTCTTTTTCTTACGTTGGTTTTTAAAGTGCTTCACATAATTTCGATCGAATTAAATTCGCAAAATTAGGGGTATTTTTTATTTGAATTGGGTATTTAAATAATTTAGTCCGTAACTGTATATAAGCTATCATATTGGGGAAGCCACTTTATTATATAAAATGAACCCTGAGATGTTTTATGCAATTTTATATGTGTGTTTATGTTAAATTTAATTTTTTACGAAAATCTGGAAATTTGATAATCGTTTGATAATTAATAATTATTTATATTAACTATTCATAGGATATATTTATGGTCGCTACCAAGGTGGGGCAATAATATAATTATTTATATTAATAACTATACACAGCATTATATATATAAAATTAGGATTTAGGATTATCCCATAGATTCCAGAATTTCGTTGCATTTTTTCCAATATTCGTTTGTTGAGTTGGTATGCACTCCGACAGCATATTTTTACTAACTGCCGAAAACACTTCTGCAACAATTTACTGGACAGTTGAATGGCCGAGATGGTAACTTAAAACAGTTTTTACTACAACGGCGATTCCAAATACTATAGATGAAACCATCGTATTTCCCAGAAGTTGCAAGAATTTGGTAGATTGGTAGCTATATTAAGATGCCGTTTTTATTGCAGGTCCCGATTATTGTAAGAAACGATGGCAATCTTTGCGTTCCCAGTTTCGTAAAGTTTGCCGCTTCCGAAGTACGAAGACGGGCCAGGCTGCCAAAAGTAACAAAATATGGAAATATGATGATGAATTGTCTTTCTTACTGCCGTATATGAAAGATAAGGCGCGATTGACATCAACAGATGTAAATTTATCAAGTGAAAACTCCCAGGAATCTACAGACGAAGATCAGACTTTTGAAAATTCCCAAGCTTTTGAAGCAGAGAACACAGAAGAAACACGATCAATTCCTCATCAGACAGCCACACCAAAAGTAGATGTTTCGCGAAAACGAAAATGTGTTAAAAACACAGAGAAAAGGGACAATAGTCCAGTTTCCGGCGCTACAGAGACAACATTATTAATGAAATATATCTTAGACCAAAAGACTGCAGAAGAGTCACAACCAAAAGATGCTCTAGATCATTTTTTTGATGGGATCAAAGCGTCAGTAAAGGCGTTTTCTCCTCAAGATAAACATATTGCTAAAACAAAAATTTTTTCTGTCGTATCCGAAATAGAAGCCAAATATGTAAATATTGGGAACAATATTAAACTTGATACGTGAATAATTAAAGAATAGTATATTAAAGTAATTAAGGTGATACAGAGATGGTACACACAGTTTTAAAGGCTTGCTTAAATTATCAACTACCCAAGTGTACGCACCATGGCAACTACTACAACTCTTATGATCTAGTCAAATAAATGGCATCCGCAAGAATACACAGTTCAGGCGCGAATACTAACACTTCCACATATTCTGAGCTGCACTTACTAGATATAACTAAACTTTCAAATGCAGTTACAATCGGTTATAACGAACCGCGAGGGATCTGCTAAATGTGTTCACTATATCCGAAGTTCATAATAAACGATGTAAGGAAAAGATTCCATTCAATATGTATTATCAGTACATAATAAAAGTGCAAAAGAACTTGTTTACATATCTACGTAATAATATGTATAAGTATCTAATACCAGTGTTTTATGAAAAACTGTAATTTTGGTTTACATATTTTTTGTGGTCCAATACAATCCGGCCACGCTGTTTTCCACTTCCAAGAAACAGTCTGGTCACCAGGAAGCAAAAATTAAAAACTGTAACTGGAACTGGAAACCCTTTTTTACTTGAGGGTAAGTAAATTTGGAAAATCTAGATGTTCTCGCGTTTTTATAACTCAAATACCAAAACAATTAATTTTTCTAAGAAACAGAATTAAACCTAAACATCCCATGTGAGAATTTCCTAAAAACATTCTTATACTCTTACAATTCAAAAATGCCGAAGCTAAAATGTCCTCACAATTTATACACTATTCACGATTGATTTGCCATCCAGCAGTTGTTTTTTTTTTCTTAAGTTGCCTTTCTTAAATATGATTTGATTGATTTCTAGCAATGTCAAAATAAAATTGCCGTGTTGCCAGCTCTAGAGTCCCCTACTTTTCTAAAATAATCTAGTAAGTCGAAATTCAGGGCAAAATTACTAAGAAAAAACTTTGGGAGTTAATTAAAGCTTTTACAGCAGACGGAAATAAAAGATACGTAACTGACGAAATTTTGAAAAAGCACAACTGTGAGCATTGTGAAAAACTTATTTCGGAAGACTGGACAAAACATATGGGAAATTTATCGATTGAAAATATTCCTCCTTTCATTATTTCAATTGGGGAATCTGATTCAGAATCGGAGGGTGCCGATGATTCAGATACTTCTAGTGATAGCATGAAGGTGGAATAGGGTAGGGGATATTCTTTTGGCATCTAAATTGTGAATGAGTGTTTTACAGTTTTTATCTCGCCCGAGAAAAATACTGACCTCAGTGGAATACGAACTTGGGTCTCTTAGCACCAGAGGCAAACAGTCAACCACTGGACTACCATAATATCAATTTGAAACACGAGCGGCATAGTTGTTAATTCTTCTCAATTTCCTGCAAGACCTAAATATAGGACAACAAAGAATGGCGTGGAATATGCTCTGTATACATACAATTTGAGTTCAGAGTACTCGTGTAAAAAGAACAGCAATATGTATTTGGTATGTGTTACGACAACATTTAAATTATAGTTATTATTTTATTTATAATGAAATCATTATTAAATCTAAGTATTATAAACCAAAATTGAGCAGCAATAGGCGGACGTTAAATGAACAAATAAGCTCCACTGGCAACATTGCCTGCTTTCAAAAATCATAACCTCCATCAAGAAAAACTAGCATAACCCAACTTATTTAATTGACAAATTTCAATGATACCACACATTCCCCCATATTTCCACAGCCTGTTGGATGGCAAATCAATCGTGAATAGATTATAAACAGCAAAAGTTTTTCGGGGAAAAATTATACCAACTTTAGTTAGATGAGCAGCATTCAAAACCTCTGAATACTTCATTTTCAAGAGAATTAAAACACAAATTCAAATAAACATAAACCGCAAGCAATAACAAACACCAAATTTCTGTCTGAAAACGTTATAATCGGCATTTGACAGTGACAACTGTCAAACCTTATCTAGTAATTTTTTCACAAACAGTACGTAATGCCAATTTGAAGGTGTTGCGAGGTATTACCACCGCCAGTAGCAGTTAATATAACGTAAACTTTCTTTTTTTATTACTTTCCATTAACGGTCGTTAAATTTAATATCATCAGGAAATGTTGAATAATCTACCACTTAAATTCAATGCAACACAAGGGAATAATAAATATAAACTAAAATAAAACTCCTTACGGAGGATGTATTTTGTAAATTTTTACATTATTTAATTAACATACCAGCATTGTATTTACCATTAATCTTCTTTAAACACCATGTTTTATTATATCTTGATATTTGCATATCAAACTTAAATAGCAATAAAATCAAATGCCAAAATTCCATTTCATTCAAATGAGATTTTCTCACGCATATGCCCCAACGTTGCGTTATATTTGAAGGAATGTAAAGCGCATATTCTAATTCTCCTTCGAAAAGTGACAATGAACAAAATAAAAAATATATACGATCATTTAATCTTGCCTTAGTAAAATGCGAAGGCTTCCAGCGATGGTATAATTTTTCGTGGCAAGTGTATTTTTACTGCATTATAAAGGAAAGTTGAAATTTCAAATGTCTTACTTAATCCCAACCTGGGGAGCTTCAAAGGTTACCTGATCTATTAAGCCCAGGCTTTATTCGTGATACTCCGAACAAACCAGTTAACTCTTTTAACAAGTAAAATTTTAATGAATTTTCGAGAAATTAAAACTGTAGGTAGGTAATCATCATATTAATAAATATCCTGCTGCGCAACAACAAATAGCTTACAGACGTCAGTTTTCCATTGAAAAATGAAAGGGACATTCAGTTTTTTATTTTAATTATTCTGGCTGAGTTTTAGAAGAAACTATACATAGTATAAATTGCACTATCAACTTTTCGTTTTCCATGGTAAACGAAATAATAAAATGCCTATTATGCAAACGTGAGTAGGTCAAACTAGAAACTTGCTCTGTTTACCGCAAACGAGAACTGTTCAACAATCCATTAAACAAAAACGCTGTAAAGTATGGAATGTGACTGATTAAAACATTGCAGTATCAAAACGGAACTCCTATAGAACTGCCACCTTAATCACTTGTTCGGTGACATTCACTAATCTCAATGTCAGCAACTTTTTATCTCCTCGTGTAGATAAAATCTGTAAATTGTCTTTAAAATTGGCTAAAAAACTTTGCATATATATAGTTTGGCTAGGCACCAATGCATATAGTACCATTAGATTTATTTTAACTGAATTATGGATATCTTGTGAAACTAGGTGAAATAATAAATTTGCTTTTCCCATATTAGTATTGGGGTTCAAGGTATTATGAAGATTTTACAGAGGTTGCCCAGAGGGATAAATATATAAAATTCAAAATAGAAACGTTGTACAGGGATTCACATAAAATAATAAGCCTACATGTATGTTTTTACGCAACCCATTTTACAGGAAATTGTTATATATTAGGAATCATAAGCACTTTTCTTTTATTTAAGTACCTACAATAGTGATAGTTGACTGTGTTTATATTGTGATTAAACAACCACGAGAGAGTAGATATGCTTCTAATTTACGGCGCGCGCCTATGATTCCTAATATATAAACATTTTAAACACTGTAACACATTAAATAAGGTGAACTATAAATTGCAAAATGGGTTGCATATAAGGGCAGCCATTAATTTTTTACAAAAACTAGGAAAGAAAAAAATTTTTTGGCATAAACGGTTTTCTTGCTTTTCAAAATATTCGCTTGTCAGATTTATACACACATTTTTTCACTCTGAAGTTGGTTTCTCAAAAACATGGTTTTTGAAGGCTTCAACGGCTTCTTGAGGTGATGAAAATCGCTGTGCACGTATTTTTTGACATTCGGGAGCACAAAGAAGTCGTTAGGTGATAAATCAGGTGAATACGGGCAATGAGACATTAATTCGATGTTTTCTCCTTCAAATAATCAATTGTTTGAGGTGCTGTGACGAGCTGGCATTGCCATGATGAAGAATGATGCGACGTTTTCGGTTGTTGTTCCTGTTTTCGTCGATAACTTCTGGCAAAGAAATTGTAGCGTTAACTGTTCTTGGATTCTCTAAAGGAATGGTTGCAACATGTCCAGTACAACCGAAGAAACAAGCGATCATTTTCTTAGAAGTGCTTCGTGAACGAACAACTTCTGTGGGATTCGGTTCATCTTGGAACATCCAAACAGTGAATCTATTGGGAACAGACCTTTTTCACAGCTAAATGTTCATGCAAAATCGAATGTACTGCAGTCTTCGATATGCCTAAGGGTGCCTCTATCTCACTGTAAGTCACATGCCGATCTGCTTCAATCGTGTTGCGCACAGCATCGATGTTTTTTGGAATAACGCCCGATTTTGGTCGACCTTCACGAAATTCATCACTGACGGACGCACGACCACGACGAAATTCTGCAAACCAATTGTAAACAGTCTTTTTTGATGGTGCTTCATTACCAAAAGTTGAACGAAGGGATTCTATGCATTGTTGTTGAATTAGGCCTTTACTAAAATCGTAAAAAATCATCCAACGAAAACCTTCACGTGAAATTTCCATTTTTCACAAAATTGCTTTTTTTAAACGCTCACTGTAAACAAACTACTCGGTCAATTTCTAAGCTGCCACTGTTTTCACAATAACAAATGTCAAATTTTACGAAAATAGTAATGTCACATCTCTATAGCGCCACCTAGTGGTCGCTTATAAAAATTTAAAAGGCTGCACTCATATAAACTTATATGTAGGTTTATTCTATAAGTGTTTTCTAATTTTTATTTTAAAAACTTAATTTTACTTATTAGTCACTTAGATTCCCACAAAAATGCAGAAGTTCAGTGTATACTTACCAACTATTTCTGCATGAGCTTTCCCAATAAGATTTGGATAATTTAAACATGAATCAAAGTGCTATTCAAAGTTTCAACTCTTCTCTTCTCTCGATCTTCTCTCCCTAGTGGCACCTGCCCATAATAGAAACCTTTCAGTCATTACAACCTCATAAATATTGTATATACATTTGCTTGTAGCAAGAAAAAGTTGCCATTGTAAAGGTGTGAATACAAACTACGATACTGTTCTGAATACCCACTCTCAGATATTTTAGAAAAATTTAGTATTAATGTATCAAAAACTCATAGATTTTTCTTCCTCGGATAGTTTTTTTTCCGTGTGGTGGTAGCGGAATTGATAAAGCGGTCGATTTCTGGTCAAACCGCAGGCTATAAAAATCTTGTGCTGCAACCCCCCACGCAGAATACTGCAAGCACAGTTGGCAGTCTTTCTGCCTAAAACCTTCTCTAGAATTTCTGTCATTCGTATTCAACTTTGAACTGGAGGTCTGAGCTCTGAGGAGAAGTACGTGACAGAGAAGAGGCACAAAGGCTGTTAACTAAGTATTATTTTTCCAAAAATATTTGTGTCCTTGGGCCTAGTGATTTCATATTTTAAACCTGTCGTTTATGGGTTTTTAATGTAATTCTTTGAAATGTCATTTATAAACAAACTTGCCAAGCTATCCAATGGGTAGAGTTTTGTTAAGAAACATTATGTTTTGTTATACAACTATAGCAGTTTTGCAAACAATTACAGAAAATTCTGTTAAAATTTATAATAAATGTACTATAACACAAAACGTTTCAGAAGGAATAGTAAATATATTAGGAGGTGGTAGTATGGACTATTTTGAGTAAAAAGGCTCATATCAACATCTGTCCAATTCTCAATGGTTACGGAGATACAGCTGTTTGAAGTCGGCGCGCACATATTAGGTGCACGCGCATGTCTGAAACAGATAACATACATTCAGTACTCTGAATGTCTGAATAACACGTAACATGTAACAGTTGGAGGAGGTTTCTTTGGCCATAAGGATGGAGATGTTCTTCCAGTATGACGGAGCCTCTATACTTTCTTGCCGTTAGGTGACATATTATCTAAATCTAACATTCCCCGAAAGATAGATCGGCCGATATAGTCACGTTCATTAGCCACTAAGGTCCCCAGGCCTTACCTCTTTAGATTTTTATCTGTGGGGATAGATTAAAAGCGAAGTCTACACAGAAAAAGTAAACGAGACTAATTAGTGTTCGCATTATGAATAGTTCCGCCCTTATAAAAATGAAACGCCAAGACGTCCTCAGAAGATCTACACTCAAAAATAATTTTTCAAATGTTCCACAAAAAGTAAATGATAGCCACTCGTCTAGCACAGCAAATGTTAATACTGCAACAAAAAATTTAAATTCATTTTTTTGTGGGCTTCACAAATTTCGAATACTACCACACAAGTGGTAATGGTAGACAAAAATGAGATGATCGTGACTCCTCTGCTTGAAATTTATACAGCTGTTCGCTAGTTTCACGGTTAAGTTAACGCCGTAAACGCAATCGGTAATGGTCTTTTTCATAAACCACCTTGTTGCCTTGGATCTCTTTCGCTACATCTTTTATTTTGGTTTTTGCTGGCGCCTCCTTGCTGTTGTGAATCATGCTTGATCCATTCATAAGTTGAGTTCGCTTATTCCTCATTTACAAGCTAAGATGTTTCCTTAACAAATCCTATAATTAATGGAGCGGCTCCCACAGCTCTTCGCTGGAGAGGACATTAATAATTATGCTACATTCTGATTTCTTTCAGTTTGGAATTGATTTCCGTCACCCATGATATTAAATTAAATATTTTATGTTATTGAAGCAGATCTGGAATTAATATGATAATGAAATGCTCATTACAATTCCAGTCTTAGACATGTTGAAATAAAACAAAGTTGGAGTAAAAATCGAAACTAACTTAAGTCTGTTAAAATCCATCAATATGTGTTTGAATAGTAGTAGACCAGAATACATTTCTTTCTAATGTTTATATTTTCTCAGTCACTAGGGTATCATAGGGGGACTGGCTCGAAGCAACCAAAACATGAGTCTTCAAAGCACATACATAATCTAACATTATTTGAAAAAGAGATATTAACATGAGCAAAATTATATAGCATGTTTTATGAAATAAAGTTAACAGTTGTGTCTAGACATATTACAAACCAACCATTATTAGCAGTTAACGCAAATACGCAGGGCAACACTGTGTGGACATCGATGATGAATTTGGGGTTGACACACCTCCAAGCTCTTTTTAAATATCAATTTTCAATTATCCGGGTCCATCATAGTCATGAACCCATACGACACAAATTTGGAAGAAAGTCTTTTTGATTTTTTATTTTTATTATAGTTTAGTTTAATTCTTTTGGGACACTTTATTTATGTTAATTATGTTTTCAGAGCTACGACTACAGCAGTAGAAGACGGTTGTCAACACCAAGTCCGAGTCCCACGCGCGAAGTTCAGCGAAATGAAAAATCTGAAACAACTCACGGTAGTTGGTTTAAATCACTGGACCGTTTATCTCGCAAGAAGTCCAAAAAAGTAAGTTTTTGCTGTTATCAAATTTAATATCGTCATATTGCACCAGATCCATAGTATTTAAAAATGCAACAATAGCACAGAGCATATAATTATAATTTTATTTACGCTGGAGATTAGCTGCCGTTTTAAATATCGCTTTGATAGTTTAGTCAGAAGACAAATCGTTCGTGTAAAAGACAAAATTAATTCGATTCAGTTGAAATCACGTATGATATAATTAATTATTAAATGGCAACATGTAGAGTAAGTACATCATAAATTAACGTATTAAACACAAACCGTTTAGTCATTTGTCCCTAAAAATGAAACATGCCATTACTTTACCCACGATTGCAGATATAGATGGATCGGTGTAAATGTCCATATAGTTGTGCCAGCCAAACAGGTAATGCACGTCATATATAAATTTTGTGACGTCACAACCTTGTATGTATATATTTATATTGAAACAGTTTAAAGTGGAACAACATACAAACGACGTAACCTCACATTTTAATTTAATATAAAGCAAGTAGAAACCACAGCAGCTAATAATTATTAAAATAAAAACATACTCTAGTTGCAGAAGTTAATATTTATTGAAGAATTCCATATTTAGGTTACAATGTTTAGTTTTGGACAACGCTTGCAAGTTCAGGTGTTTATACACCACTATAGCGAATTATGTTTTGTCACAGTATTTTACCACTTGCGATATATTGCTAACTGTTTTCATGTTTAACTGCAGCGCATTTGCGACCCTCTGTAAAAACGTGGAAACAATAATATATGCCATAAAAGAAAATATTATAAATAATTATTACCTCTCTGATAGCATTTAATGGTAGAAGTGGACCATTATTATTTAGTTCGCTTTCGAAAGAGATTATCAAACTTGCGACAAGTTGTTTCGACTGTCTGCTTAAAGGTTTCGGCATTTTGTAAACGTGTACAAAAATACAATATAGGTTAGTTCTAATTAGAACTCTTTTTATAGCAGTAAATAAACAAATTATTTACAAGGGGAAAACTACGAACAACTAACCTTCAGCTGCAATAATTTCTGACAACTTTCTGACAGCAAAGTATGAACGTGTTGGATTTAATACCAACGTAACGACACATAA
>JABXWE010041561.1:0-13782 GCA_014611495.1 Limonius californicus | reverse complement strand
TTAAAAAAAAATGTATGTATAATGGTTTATTGATGCTCTTTTAACAACATTTTTAAAATGTATGTACTATTGTTTATTGGTGCTCTTTAAAATTGTTTCACTTTGTACAAAATTAATTACTAAAGAATAAAGCACTGTGATATTTTTGGCTGAATTGGTCTTATTAAATAATAATTATTAATTGATAATTTAACAGCCGTGATACTTAAAATTTATATTTTAAAATGAATTATTTAGTGCTCCTAGTCAAAGCCAGTTAATTCTATAAACTTAAAAATTAAATTATTTGAGACCACTTAGGCGTTATAATCATGATCTAAAATTTGTTTTAATAGGTCACTTCTAAAAATTGATTTTCTACGTTTTAGATAAAAAATAATACATTTTTGGCCTGATAAGAAAGACCTATAAAACTGTTTTTATTCGTTGGCTATAACGTTCCACGAATCTTGTTATAGAAACTTTGGAATACCGCTTAATACCATGATATTTATACCACTGAAATACGTATTTCGGCAACTAAGTTGTCATCTTCAGTAACTTGAACTAATTAGCTGAGGAATACCTATGGAATCATGCAACTTGTTGGTAACATTAGAGATTATTATTGAAAGTTTGTGAAAGTCCAGGCAAAGTGTTTACCTTATTTTTTAGTTTTCCCATTAAATAACTTTCGCCCGCGTTGCGCGTTTAGAGTGCCACACACATAAAGGACCTACAGGTTAACGTCTGCTCCGAACCACGGGAAGTGTAAACACTTCTACTTCAAAGAATATTTACTAGGCAGAATACCTCGCTGGTTTGCCATCGACTTGCGAGGGAGAACGGCCGTTAAAAATCCGATGTTCCGGTACTGGGAATTGAACCCAGGACCTTCAGCGTAGAAGTCGAACCTCTAGCCTAGGACTCTCTTTACTTGATTGTAATTCTTTCAAAAATTTGTGTTTAATAATAAAAATTCAAGTTCATTTCGTTCCTTGTATTTTAGTAATGTTCTCACGACGTAAATAAAAGGTACCCAAGAAACAAGTTTCAGAATCTTAACAATGAAAGCATTTTAGAATCCCGCCTAAACAAAACTGACCCATTTAAGGAATACACTGAAATCTCTTAATGGCACCTTCAGAATCTGCAAGATCACAGGTTTGTTTGAAAAGGCAAATTGGCGAAATGCCGATTTAAAAAGGAGGTTTACAGTATAGATTGCAAATCAAGTGCTCTATTATATTCCACGTTGAGAACTTGCAAGAAAATAAGAAGAGCGAACTATTATAGAGGTCCAAATTCAGGTAGCTATAACCATCATCAGTTCCGGTCCCTAATTTTCATGTTACACGGTTCATATACTCAGTAAACGTGCCAGCAGCGATCTAACAGCGAGAGATAACATTTTACACGGATTAAATTTCTAAAGCTTATCAAGATGCAGTACTGTCACAGTATCAATGCTCTAATCCCATTGGTGCATGACAACATGAGCCGTCGGCACTTTATACGTTTTTTACTGGTCCTCGTTTTGTGAAAGAATGATACTTTAGGATCCTCCAGATATTTTAATGGAGGGTTTACATAAACAATTATGGCGCTTAGGCGTTTTTTCTCCGGCGGCATCTTTTGGGGATTATAGGGATTGTCGTGGAGTTAAGTAAATAAATAGGGGCAATTTTTTAGGTGCGCTTGAATAAATTGTGAGTATTTGAACGAGGAAATAGAATGTGTCGAGCTTGCCTAGTTTACGAAGTGGATTACTACGGGAGTTATGTTATTTACGTAAAGTTGAAGTAATCACTCCAATATGAAGTTGAATTAAAAGCAAAACGATCTCTACATTAATCGTTTACACCAATGTGAAGAAAATGTACGAATTACAACTTGTATATTTAAATTTTATTTATTAAATTTATAATATATTTATAATTAAAGGAATCGCCGTAAACTACGTAAGTATACAGCCATGCCTGGAACTGACATCAGATCATTCCCCTGTGATTGCAACAATATCTGCACAGATTCTACAAAAACAGAGAACACCCTCACTTCACAATAAAAAAACCAACTGGGATATCTTCAGAGAAGTACTGTCTAGTGAATCAAACGATAATATACAGCTCAAGACAAAAGAGGATCTAGAAACTGCAGTAGAAGACCTAAACAACCAAATACAAACAGCGGCATGGAAGGCAACACCAGAAGATGAAGCATCCTACAAACCAATGAACTGCTCAAGAAATGTCAAAACAAAAATTAGTGAAAAAAGAAAACTAAGGAAACAATGGCAGCAAACTCGTTCACCACACCACAAAGCCAAACTAAACAAATGTATAAACGAGCTGAAAAAGTTGCTATACGAAGAAAAGAACGAAGCTATCCAAAGATACCTGCGAGGGTTAACGGCAACAGAGGCAACAGAATATTCGCGATGGAAGGCGACAAAAAAACTCATGCAACCACAGGAGCATATCCCACCAATTAGACTGGACGATGGTAGTTGGGCCAGATCAAATAAAGAAAAGGCAGAAGCGTTTTCTGAACACCTAAAAAAAGTATTTTAGCCGTTCCCAAGGGAGATCTCGTAAGCAGAAGAGCAGCAGATACAACAATATCTGGAAACACCAGACCAACTAGAACTACCAATCAAAATGTTTAAGGTAAACGAGGTACGAAATATCATATATCATGACCTAAATGCAAAAAAAAGATCCAGGATGGGATCTTATAACAGGCCGGACACTAATGGAACTCCCAGAGAAATCAATCAGACGTATAACTATGTTGTTTAATGCGGCAGTAAGGCTGGAGCACTATCCACTGCATTGGAAGGTAGCCGTAATAATCTTAATTCCAAAACCTGGGGAAAATCCTGAACAAGTGAAGTCATACCGCCCTATAAGCCTGCTACACATCATATCAAAGATATTTGAAAAACTACTATTAAGAAGAATTAAGCCAGTGCTTTTAGAACGACAGCTAATTCCTGAACATCAATTTGGGTTCAGAGAAAGCCATGCAACGACGGAACAAGTTCATAGAGTTGTACGGAACATTAACGAAGCCCTGGAAAATGGAAAATACTGTACAGCCGTTCTAGATGTGACCCGGGCCTTTGACAAGGTCTGGCACACTGGCCTACTATTCAAGCTTAAACAAAACTTATCTCACAACATAGTTCGCTTCCTAAAATCTTATATAAGCGAAAGGCAGTTTGTTGTTAAACATCAGGATGAGTACACAGATATACAGGCAATCACCTCGGGCGTTCCACAAGGAAGCGTGCTGGGACCCTTACCATACGTGTTATTTACTGCAGACCTTCCTACATCAAGGGACACAATGACCGCAACCTTTGCAGATGATACTACAATTATGGCATCCCACAGCAACCTAGGAGTCGCGTCTAGAATACTACAGAATCACCTCAATAAAGTCCAAGACTGGCTCCAAAGATGGCGGATACAGGTTAATGATCAAAAATCTATCCAGGTATCATATACCTACTATGAGAAGAGAAACATGCCCACCAGTTACTCTAAACAACAGGCTGTTACCGCAAGAAAATAGTGCCAAGTATCTTGGAATTCATCTCGACCGCAGGTTAACTTGGAGCACCCACATTTGGAAGAAGAGGAAACAACTCGGTTATAAATACAGTAAACTATATTGGTTAATAGGAAGATCATCACAAATCACTCTAAAAAACAAAATGTTGATATATAAAGCAGTGCTAAAGCCAGTGTGGTTATATGGAGTGCAGTTGTGGGGCACTGCGTCCGCCTCCAACATTGAAATCCTTGAAAGGTTTCAATCAAAAGTGTTACCAACAATAGTTGAAGCTCCGTGGTTCCTTACAAATGACATAATAAGAAATGATCTACAAATTCCAACTGTGAAAGAAGAAGTCCAAAACCATAGTGTAAAATACAGTAACAGACCTAAAGTGCATCCCAATAGGCTAGCCAAAAGAGGTTACTCACAGAACATGCTGATACACGTAGACTTAAAAGATTCAAGCCATTAGATCTAGGAAACAGATTTAGTTAACTGATAACAAACTAACATTACCGGTAAATAAGACAAATGTTAAGTAAGTTGGTAGAATATAAAGGCATGAACCAATGGGTAATTGTCACATGTTAATTTTGTTTAGCGTAGTGTTATGTTTAGTTTAATTTTGCTATATAATTTACTTATTGTCCTCATAGGACAGGTTGTAAATAAACTGGGAGAAAAAAAATTATAATTATGAATCATTGAATTAATTTGATTTAAGGATAGTTAACGTATGAATATTTAATAGGCCGTAACTTATACAAGGTGTCTCAAAATTCACACTTTTGGGATTTAATTCAGGGGGCTAAAACAAAATGAAAATTAAGAGTGTAATTTTTCCGATAGTCGTTTCTTATCGAGTTATTGATAAACTCCATGTCAGATGATGATGATGAAAGCTGAAATAGCCGAGAAAGGCCACATCGTAAGAAACATACATAATGTAAAAAGTAAACGCGACAAGAAACCTCTTCCGATGTTTTTCTTAGATCTGGAACCCCAAGAAAACAATAAAAACATATATGAGACTAAATATTTGCAATATTGCAAAACCACCGTGGAACCAGTACGACAAACTAGACAAATACCCCAGTGCTCCAACTGCCTGAGACTAGGGCATACTAAGAACTTTTGCGCGAGACAAATACGATGCGTGCTGGATTTCACAGTAACAAAAGCTGTAGCATTAAAGAACGAAAAGACCTAAGGTGTGCACTATGCGATGGAAATCACCCAGCTAGTTACAAAGGCTGTACCGTCTACAAAGAACTACAAAAGAAGAAGTTTCCCCCACTTAGACTTAGAAGCCCTCCTACTGAATCCCAGAATATTAACACTATAACAAGAAACCCTGAAGTTTTAACAACTACCTCCGCTGTACAAGAAAAGGAAACAACTACTTATTCAAATGTTACAACACAAAATTCCAGTATCGATAATAGGTTGTACAAGCTGGAAAAAATAGTTGAGGCATTAGCTGAACGAATGGACACAATCTTGAACATTGTCTCAAAATTGCTTGAAAAACTCAAATAATGGATCCAATACTGAAGGTCGCTGTTTGGAACGCTAATGGCCTAGTTAATCATGGGCTAGAAGTTTCAACATTCTTACAATCCTATAATATTGATGTAATGCTGATTTCAGAATCCCCCTACACAAATCGTAGCTATCTAAAGATACACAACTACCAAATCTACGACACAAAGCACCCTGATGGCACTGCGCATGGTGGTAGCGCCGTTATTATAAAAAAATACCATAACACATTATGAAACTTCCAAATTTCAAACAGATTATATTCAAGCAACAAGTGTTGTTATTGAAGATGCATATGGACCAATAGTCATCTCTGCGGTATATTGTCCCCCCAGACACTCAATAAAAGAAGACGCTTATACAAAATTTTATAAAACCCTCGGAAACAGATTCCTTGCGGGGGGAGATTATAATGCTAAACACCCCAGATGGGGCTCAAGGCTAACAACTTGTAAGGGCCGAGAACTTGTTAAGTGCATTGACAAAAATAACATGAATACACTAGCTACTGGTAAACCTACCCATTGGCCCAGCGACCGAAATAAGCTTCCCGATGCCATCGACTTTTGCGTCATAAAAGGGATACCGCAGGGAAAGTTCCTAGTAGAAGAAAAACTGGACCTCTCATCGGACCACACACCGATATTAGTTACACTAAACTCAACAATTATAAACAAACAAAGAACAGCAGTCCTCACCAATAATTATACCGACTGGGAATTGTTCAAAGAATTGATTGAGGAAAGACTTAATACTAATTTCCCATTAAAAACTTCAGACCAAATAGACGACGCTCTGGAGAACCTGACGCAAATAATTCAAAACGCGGCATGGGACTCAACTCCAGCTACTAACAGTAATATAAAGCAAGTAAACTGCTCTAGAAACGTGAGAAAAGCAGTACTCGAGAAAAGGAAACTGAGAAAAACCTGGATGCTGACAAGAGCCCCTCAAGACAAACAAAAATTGAACAGTGCTATACGTAATCTTAAAGCACTACTGTCAAATGATAAAAACCAAGCAATTCAAGAATACCTACAACGACTTACTCCAACGGAAGCTACAGAGTATTCTCTTTGGAAGGCCACATCAAAAATTCGAAAAGACCAAGCTATAATCCTCCCATTCGGAAAAAAGACAGGTCGTGGGCACGTACCGATAAAGAAAAGGCTGAAATATTTGCTGACCACTTGGAGAATGTCTTCAAGCCTTACACATCTGACGACTACCGGCAGGAAGATGAAATCAAAGCCTTTCTAAATGCTCCGCTCCAAATGGCACTTCCAATACAACCTACTAATGTGCGGGAAGTCACTGCCGCGATTAACAGTTTAAAACCCAAAAAGTCACCCGGTTATGATCTTATAACAGGAGCTGTCGTTAAACAACTACCACAGAAGGCAGTCGAAGTATTAACATACATCTATAATGCGATACTCAGAACTGGACACTTTCCATCGCAATGGAAGGTGAGTCAAATTATTTTAATACTAAAACCTGGAAAGCCAACAGATGAGGTTGAATCTTACCGACCAATAAGCCTGTTGCCTATCCTGTCCAAGATGTTCGAGAAAATATTCCTAAAAAGACTTCAGATAGTACTCGAAGAACTTAATATTATACCCCAACATCAGTTCGGATTTCGCTCACAACACTCCACTGTCGAACAAATACACAGAGTTGTGGAAACTATAAACAACTCTTTCGAAAGAGGAGAATACTGCGTGGCAACTTTCTTGGACGTTAGCCAGGCCTTTGATAAGGTCTGGCACCAAGGGCTGCTATATAAATTAAAGTCCAAATTACCTGCACCATTTTACCAAGTATTGCAATCATACCTAAGTAATAGGTATTTTATGGTTAAATATCAACAACAGATAACAGACCTACATTGCATACAATCAGGGGTACCTCAGGGTAGCGTCCTCGGGCCAACGCTGTACAGGGTGGGCAAATTTCGATGTTTGTATAGGGGAACTCGGTAACTATAGGAGATACAAAAAAATGGAAGTCACATTTTCGATCTCTTTTTTTGAGACAAATTCACTGGCGGAAACAAAAATTTGCTATCGTCTTTTGTTTTCGAGTTATAAACAAAAGTTCGATTTTTCGACTTTTAGACACATGTGAATATCGTGGTTGTTTGTAAAGTTAGGAGAAAATAACTTTTACATTCTCAAGGCACTTTTTTCTGTATAATCCAGTGGCGTCGACAAAATTTGAAAAAAAAGGTTTAATGTCGAGTTATGGCCTAAAGTTGTATTTTTTCAAATGGGAATCATAGTTGGCGATGGTTTAGTTAAAACGGATTTTTTTTTCTCTTTCTAACTATGTATCATATGTCGGGTAACTTTGATGTGTAAGTCTTTAATAGCGAACATAATATTTTACTAGATTACTTTTTGCGTTTTTTTATATTTTACCGAATAGGCGGGTGTCATCTATGATGGTAAACGGAAAAAAATCCAGGAAAAAAATCCATGAAAAAAAATTCAAAGGAAAAAAATCCAAGGAAATAAAATCCAAACTATAATTATTATAGTAATTTTTCACATGGTTTGTAACATTACGGCCGGTTGCACAAACGCGTTATGAAGTTTGCCTTGTAGTAACCTACCTTAAAAATAAAATTTTAGGGAAAAAATATTTTGTTACTTAGGTAGATCTGTATTTTGGTTATAATGCCCTTGGCTGTAAATTTTGACAATTTAACTATTTATTAATACTAAATCTTTTAAATTAAAAAATCCCTTGTTAAAATTGACAGAGCGTTCACGCAGCACAGCATTTTATTGATAAAATAAATATATGTGTATTGGTTAAGAAAACTGGCAAACAAAACACATTATTAACAAAACAATTATTTAAATAGAAAAAATAAAAGTAGACAACAATACTGAAAGACAAGGAAGTTGTAAGTTAGGTTAGGTTTGGCTGTTCAGGGACATCGGTGGTCTAGTGCGAGAACGCATTGGTCACTCGAGGTCACAGCAAATGCGGTCGCTCCGTTGGGACGATCGAATCCCAACTGGGGCTACCGCATTTGGTTAGTCAAGTTTAAGGTGCATGTTGCCTGAATGTTTAGTGTGTAAGGGACGCCCACAACCCCCTGAAGTAATGCGAAAGCGGTTCCGGGGGGGGGGGCAGTAGTATGAGTGAGTGAGAAAATACAAGGTTTGGCTGTTCAAAATTATAATCACTTCATTTTATAGTTTGGATTTTTTTTCCTGGATTTTTTTCTATGGATTTTTTTTCCTTGGATTTTTTCCCTTGGGTTTTTTTCCGTTTACCATCATAGATGACACCCGCCTACTTGGTAAAATATAAGAAAACGCGTAAAATATTATGTTCGCTATTAAAGACTTTACACATCAAAAGTTACCCGACATATGATACATAGTTAGAAAGAGCAAAAAAATCCGTTTTAACTAAACCATAGCCAACTATGATTCCCATTTGAAAAAATACAACTTTAGGCCATAACTGGATATTGCACCTTTTTTTTCAAATTTTTTCGACGCCACTGGATTATACAGAAAAAAGTGCCTTGAGAATGTAAAAGTTATTTTCTCCTAACTTTACAAACAACCACGATATTCACATGTGTCTAAAAGTCGAAAAATCGAACTTTTGTTTATAACTCGAAAACAAAAGACGATAGCAAATTTTTGTTTGCGCCAGTGAATTTGTTTCAAAAAAAGAGATCGAGAATGTGACTTCCATTTTTTTGTATCTCCTATAGTTACCGAGTTACCCTATACAAACATTGAAATTTGCCCACCCTATACCTAATATACACCGCTGACATCCCAGAAACCGTAAACACCATCATGACGACATTTGCAGATGATACTGCCATCCTAGCTACAAGCAGGGAACCAGTATCCGCAACAGCGAAACTACAAACTGCTCTGAATAACATACAAATATGGTTAACAAAATGGCGTATTAAAGCAAACGAAACCAAATCACAGCAAGTAACTTTTACTCTACGAAGACAGACATGCCCGAATGTTACTCTAAATGGACAACCGCTACCCCAAGCTGATACAGCCAAATACCTAGGTATGCATCTCGACCGCCGATTAAACTGGAGACATCACATCTTCACCAAACGTAAGCAGCTAGGACTTAAGCACTCCAAACTCTACTGGCTACTAGGGAGAAATTCACAATTGACTCTAACCAATAAACTATTAGTGTACAAAGTGATACTTAAACCAGTGTGGACGTACGGAATCCAGCTGTGGGGTTCCGCGAGTACGTCAAACATTGAAATTTTGCAGCGCTTCCAATCGAAGACACTCAGAACTATTACACAAGCACCATGGTTCGAGACCAATGAAACTCTACACAACGAATTAAGTGTTCCGCGTGTGTTACAAGAAGCTAAGTGTTCGAGTGCCAAATATCTATCCCGCCTACAAATTCATCCAAACCCACTAGCTGTTAACCTCTTAGACAATAGTCAAAGAATACATCGCCTTAAACGTTGTGATCCTTTAGATATAGGCAATCGATAAAAATTAAGCTGCATGAGTATATACACTAATAATCATAAGGTTATTGTTCTTAATTAGATCTTTAATGTAAGATTCTAACCACACGCTTGTTAATCATTAATTGTAATACCATTCGCTTATTGTCCCTGGATAGATTGTGAATTGTAGAAGAAATTAAAAAAAAAAAAGTTGATGATGATGATGATGAAATAAATAATAAACTTTATTGCACGGTCGGTTTCAACATAATTCACTTAGGTGGCTAAGGTGATGTTGAACATTTATCAATCGATCAGTCATATTGATAAATATTTTCATTTCCTTCCGCGCTTTGTGTTTAAAATGGAACGATATTATTGTTATCGAGAATAAGTCTATATGTAGAAAGTATTACGTGCATGTAGTGAGAGTACGGCATATGCGGAAAGGTTTCCAAATCGTCGACACCCTGATGCAAAAACGTATGACGTGTAGAACAAAGATTAGTGGAAACCGGTAATTTAAATCTTCCAAAAAATCAGGCAGGACACCAATCAAGACGAGTAAGTTCTTGAATTTGTTGAGGCGGAACCAAGTACAAGCCTTTTAATTCATCATGTCAAGTGCTCTTCCCAAAAGATACAATTCACAGATTATTAAGGAGAAATGGTCTGCATCCTTTTAGGCCCCAAAAAGTTCAAGTTTTCCATAACAGGAATAGGGACCTTGGAGTCAATTTTTGTAGATGGTTGCTACATAGCGTAAACACGATCCATATTTCATTGAAAAAATTCTGTGGAGTGATGCAGGTCAACTTGGCATATAGAATCACACCCAAGTATTTGACTTGGGTGTGATTCTAGACACCAAGTTGACCTGAAACCAACTTTTACAAAGAACCTCTAACAAGGCAAAAACAACCTTGATGATGGCAAGAAGAACCTTTGGAAATAATTGGGGATTAAAACCAAAAATGTTCCATTGGCTTTACACAACGGTGATAAGACCGACAATAACCTATGGTTCACTAGTATGGTGGTCCAAACTAAATCAAAGACAAACAATAAACCAGCTTCTTAGTGTTCAAAGACTGGCTTGTGTCTGTATGACTGGAGCATTCAGAAGCACTCCGACAGCATCACTAGAAGCTCTCCTGCAACTTCCTCCTCTAGATATAATAATCAAGGGCGAGGCACGCACGGGAGCGTATCTCCTAAACTGCACGGGTAAATGGAGAAGTACCCAACACACATGGGGACACTCCAAAATAATAAATGTAGTATCTGGCCCAAAATTAAAAATGGGAACGGACTACATGTTAACAAAATATTCTTTCCACCAAACTTGCATAAAAGCTTAGTATAGTATAGAGACGGTTCACGCACGAACAACAGAATCGGAGCTGGTGTATACGTCAGCAAACCAAGATATAGTACCTTCATATCTCTGGGCCAAACTGCCACAATATTCCAAGCTGAAACATATGCAATTTTAGCAACAATAGAAGAGAACATAAGAAGGGGATATACAAACAAAACCATCCTTATTATCTCTAGCAGTCAGGCAGCTTTGAAAGCATTGAATTTAAACCAGTTTAATTCAAAACTTGTCTGGAATTGCCTTCGTAGTCTCCTAACACTGGTAAACTCCAACAAGGTAAAACTTGTGTGGGTGCCAGATCACAAAGGCACAGAAGAAAATGAAAACGTAAATAAACTAGCAAAACTAGGATCTGAAACACAATTTACAGGGCTTGAACCTGTGTCGGTGTAACTAAGCGGACAGTGAGCGGAGCAGTTAAAGAATGGATCGTAACCAAACATTCGAAACACTGGAAACTGTCACATCGACAAAGACAAAGTAAAGCTCTGATGGGCAACCACCCCCACAAGCTTACCAAAACAGTGCTACAACTCAGTAGGAGTCAAATTGGAGTAGGACTCATAACGAGACACTGGCACTTCAGACAATACCTCCACATCATAGGGCTATTAAACGAAGATCCTATATGCAGGCTGTATGGCGAGGAAGAAGAAACAGCCTGCCACATAATATTCCAATACGAAGCCTTAGCTCGTAGAAAACATCATATCTTTCAGGGCACTAATCCCAACGAGATACAACCGCAAGCCAGTCTGATCAACAAACTCCTAGACCTGATAAAGGCGAAGGTTCTACTTGACAGCGACTAGCGACAGAAGGGAATGGACAATAGGCCATAGAGGTCGCAATGTCAAAGAGCAGAAACAACGCAACTTATCTGCAATCTGTAGAGTGATGGATCCACATTTACTGAGATGGGTATCATAAATACTCATAACCTGCATGAATGAAGGGATGAAAACCCTTACTTAATACACAAAAAAAATTATCAAAGACGATGGCCAAAAAAACATTTGGGCTGGGTTGTTAAGTAATACTCCTAATTTAATTCGTCCAACCATTCTACCTAATGGACTTAATTCAGCTTTGTATCTATTTACCTACTACTGCCTTTGCTCGATCAAATTCCATCTGTAGTTAGATGAAATTGTTGGTTCCAAGATTACGGTGCACCGTCACATTATGGAATATAAATGAGAAATTTCCTGATTGAAAATTTCCTTGAGAAGAGGATTGGAAGAACTCATACTATGGCCTCCTAGATCACCGGATCTGAATCCGTTGGATTCCTTTCCCTGGGGTAATTTGAAAGAAAACGTTTACCGAAAACCTGTTGTGAATCCCAAAGATGTAACTTGTATTCAGGCTACTGAGGCCTCAATATGCTACAGAAGGTTCGTCCTTGCATGGTAAATGGTGCGAATGTTTGCCTTGAAATAGGAGGCAACCTATTTGAACACATTTTGTGACAACAGATGCGGAGAATATCTTCTTGTTAATAATATATACATTACATATATATATATATACAGGGTGTATCAGAATTAGGTACAAATATTTAAACCAGTAATAGAGTGGCTCAAGTAGAATTAGAGAATTGAATAGAATAGAATTGAAAATAAAATAAAATCTTGTTTGAAAACTGCTGATGATACATAGAAAATGCATTTAAGCTGTAGTAGGATATTACCTAATTGTAAAGTAAATCCAAAGTGGCAAACACGTAAAAGCTTGTCTGGCTTGTGATAACAACAACAGACTGAATAGAAATTACTGACCTACCTAATAGTATTGGTTTGTGACAGGCGATAAGAAATTTTTTTGCACTTCTATCTTACTCTCCTTTCCATAACATGTCTTTGAACTGCGGTACCTACTCAAACAATTTTGGTTCAAAATTTCAATTATTATTTTCTTATGTCTTAAGGGTCCCATTGCCAAAAAAATGTTTTTTCTAGTTTGTATATATTGTAATCTACCATCAAATTTAATATCTGTGCATATTTCTGATACACCCCGTATACACATGGATTTCTACAGCTGTCGCTGCCTTCCTTCTCTCAACCACTGTCTGCATTCCTCTCTATGCTCCCATTCTCCGTCTTCTAATCCTCTCCTTTCCATCGCATTGTCCACTCCATCTCTCCAAGATTTTCTGGGTCTTCCTCTTCTTCTTCCCATGGGACTCCAGTCTGTAATTTTTGCTATCAATCTATTTGGGTCTGTTCTTCTAAGGTGCCCATACCATATTAGTCTTTTCTCTTCGATATAGCTTAATGTGTCCTTCTCTATTCCCATTCGTCTTTTGATTTCCTCGTTTGGTATTCGGTATTGTTAATATTATTAGTTTTTAAAAGAGTTTAGTTTAATTTAAATGTTAAATTTTTTTATGAATAACTCGATAACGTAAGATATTCCATTCTTCATTTTCGGTTTTTTTTTAGCCTCTTGAATCAAATCTCAGAAGCACGGGTGTCAATTTTAAGACACCCTCTATATAATGTGCAAGAAATTGGAACGCACACTACCAGTACTGCTTCTTTTTATCACTTCACTTTGAGAATAATACTAAAATTTTAGAATTGTTTGAGGAACATTGGCTTTCTAAAGACTACTTATTCCTTGTACACCGATATCATTTATGAAATTCATCCACAAAAGATTTTGTAAGAAGTTGTATTACATGCATGGAATACGTCAGATATAGAAAAGTAATATTTTGTTGTTTGACGCGTCTGTTCATTGAATATACTATATTTAATACACAAATAGGTACACATTCGAATTATCGCGTTTCTTTAACAATGTTAACGTAAATACCCATTTTTTTTTT
>JABXWE010041555.1:0-17430 GCA_014611495.1 Limonius californicus | reverse complement strand
AGAAACATTCAAAGTTTCTGGGAGGAAATTTACAAATTGCCCACCAAGGAAGATGAGGATGACCACTAAACATTATATTTGAAAATACTTTGCTTTTTTTGCTATGAAATGTAAAACCTACATTACATGTAATCCTAAGTTTATGAATAAAATAAATTTACTTTTGGTTCTTTATATGGTTGCCCGTTTATTTGAGAAACCCTATTAGTCTGCCGTTTTCAAACTTTTCCTGTGTCTATGTTTTTATTTTGAATTAAACAGATATTGCATATTTTTGTTGTTTTGAACCACTAAGTTGTAAAAAAATATTTGCACAATGCCTAATGGTGCTTCCAAACAAATGAAACAGTTTTTTTGAGTTTTCTCAAACTTTACTCTAGGCGACTTATAGGGTTTCTCAAATAAGTGATTCATTTGTAAAAATTACCAAACAAAGGGTATACAGGGTGGGACTATGAAAAAGAAACAGACCAGACTTTTCATATTCGGATAAGGGCTCGGGCCCCTTATCCGAATATGAAAAGGTACTAATACATCATTTTAAAGGGAATTAAATTCCCGTTTTAACCCTTCTTAGTTTTTCAAATTGGGATCAGTAATTTTCGAGAAAATGCCTTTTAAAGATAATATCCCGCCAAAAACCAATAATTCATGATTTTTCAGTTTTACCATAATTTACACCAGTAATATTTTATTGATTAAGAAATTTACTTTACCTTTCACTTTATTAAATGTCCGAAGTGTTGACCTCCAACATCCACACTGTAGTACAGGTTTCATTGCAAACGGTTTCGGACGTTCAGAAGCATTTCTGGGGTTGCCGGCATTCGTTGTTGATCCGTTGACGCAAATCATTTAGAGATTTTGGCTGAGTACTATAAATTTTATTAGTCTAAAGGGCTGAAATCTGGTGACCTCTCAGGCCACTCCACTGCTCCTCTTCGGCCAATCCATCATAAATTCCATCCGTATAAAATCCACCTTGTTCAAGAATTAAACGAAGATGATTTGGATTTCGCGAGGGTATGCGTGACCGGATAATTAATAACCCAAATTTGCTTTTTAAAATTTGTTTTTCGGATGAGTGTTCGTTTTTTGTGAACGGGATTGTTAATCGCCATAATTGGGGATGATGACAACCCACACATATTCCATGAAGTTCACACTCAAAATCCTCAAAAATTAAACGTGTGGGGAATTTATGACGATCGCCTTGTTGGTCCTTCCTACCAGAAAATCTAACAGGAGAAATGTATTTGGATTTAATAGGAGATCATGTTGATTCAGCAATTACTGAAATTATGGAACAAAATGGTATAATGTGAATGAGTTGATGTTTCAACAAGACGGAGCACCTCCACACTATGCCCCTTGTTGTTCGTCAGTATCTGGGTAAAGCATTTCGTGGTAGATGGATTGGCCGAAGAGGAGCAGTGGAGTGGCTTGCGAGGTTACCAGATTTCAGCCCTTTAGACTTCTTTCTGTGGAGCCACATAAAAAGTAAAATTTATAGTACTCAGCCAGAATCCCTAAATGATCTGCGCCAACGGATCAACAACGAATGCAGGCAAATCACCCCAGAAATGCTGCTGAACGTCCGAAACCGTTTTCAACAAAACCTGTATGGATGCCGGAGGTCAACATTTCGAACATTTAATACAGTCAAAGTTAAGGTAAATTTCTTAATCAATAAAACGTTCCTGATGTAAATTATGATAGAAGTGAAAAATCATGAATTATTGATTTTTGGCGGGTTACTATCTTTAAAAGGCTTTTTCTCGAATTCCACTGAACCTAATCTGAAAAGCTAGAGAGCATTAAAACGAAAACGTCCCCCTTTCCTGTTTAAAATTTTATGGGTGAAGCTCACCACCCCTAGGAGGTTGACAAGGTTGCAAATAAACCTAAAAAGATTCCCTCTGAAAACAAAAATTGAGGGGTCCGAGCGATTTTAAAAAAAATAATAAATATGAAACTTCGGGTCTGTTTCGTTTTCATTGGCCCACCCTGTATATAATAGTTAATGACATTTTTTGAAAAAATTAAATTGTGTTGTATAGGTTTTCTTTTAAAATAAACAAAATGTTTTTTAAGGATTCTTTTGGCTGGACAAACATTTGCAAAAGTTGTTCATAAGCAGAATAATTAAGATCAGTAAAGTATACGAATATATACTCTGTCTCAGAGGTTCACTTGGCTGCTGGATTAGCGCATATAAATGTCTTCGACATTCAAGTGCTGGATCTAATTCACTCAGACCTATTAGGCAGAGCGTATCTAAATGCAAACGTAAACTATTAAGAGTGTTCATATTTACTTGGTGTTTAAGTAATGCATAGAAGCGAGGTAGGCGGCTATTAGGGTGTCTGGCATACACCAGGATATGTAAATATCAGTGGCGCACGTTCTGACCGCGTTTTGTTTGGAAACACACTTAAAACTGAATATTAGAAGAAATATTTGTTTCTATAATTTAGTATTACTTACCATTTGTTACGAACCCGTATATAATTAATTATGGTCTTTACAATCTGTAATGTCGAATAATAATAATAGTAAGTAGTATACAATCGGTGTATACTAGGTAATCAGTACGAAAAAATGTGCTAGAGCAATAATAATTTTTAATTTCAATAACAAATTTTTAATAAGTCAGGTTAGTAAACAGTTATATATCATAATAATCGCTATCATCAGTATAATCGGAGTCTGAATCTAAATTTAAAGTGATTGCAATTGGATTTATTTCTTCAAACATACGTTCACGTTCCCACCACTTTTCAATTATTTTTTCAGCGTGTTCAGCAGTTTGTTTTTCACATTTCAGGCATAACAACTGATAATGATTCGTTTCAAGATCTTCATAATTTAATTTAATATGTGACATAATGGCTAACAACAACAAATTTGTATATTATACGGCGCCAACTGGTTGCTAGAAGCCAATAAATATAAACACACAGACAAGTTACAGGTCGGTCCTTACTTGATAATGTTGGATGTATATGTATAAAATATTATTAACCCTATGGAGTTTTATACTCCTACAAATGATCATTAGAACTGCATCATATTGGTAATGCAATGTGTATGATGGATACCGTGATTAGGGCATCGCTGGCGGATAACTCATTTAAACCGAAGAAATAATTTTAAGCTTAAGAAGAAAGCATTTCAGTTGAATCACAATATAAGTGAAGTAATATATTTAATTCCATCTTCGTAGTATAACTTTGCCAGTTAAAGTTATATTTGATAATTAGATGATTGTGAATTTAAATTTATACTAAATTGCCTAAATGTTGAAAATGAATAAAAATAATTACGGCACTCAGCGGCATGTATTTTAAGTAAAGCCTATCAGCAAACTTGCAGGTCGATGTTTAAATTCATACAGTTTTGCGTTAATCCGGTAGCCAGGTAACTCTATGCAATGGAATATTTCAAACTACACTACTATGTATTTTTTAAATCCCTTAAAAGTATGTTGAGTATATAAAGTGTTAAATATTTTAAAACCATTTCTACAGAAATGCCTATTAAATACAATATTTAAATATTTTTAACTACAAAGCTCATACCTGTATTTTATTATCCATTAACTATTACATTGTTTGCAATTATATAAAAAGAGAAGCATAAAATGTGCGAAGTTCAGTTTTGCTCTATCTTATGTAAAATACAAGTATATGAATTTGCTATAAAAATGTTACGTATACAGCTGTAAACGGAGTAAGGTAAAAATTCAGAATTTCACCACCTCAGGTACCAGCAAAAGTAATATGCAAATGCACATTCACCCCGATCCTGTTTATGGCCTGGTGATAAAACTTTAGTAGAAGTATTTGTATAACAATAAGTTGCTATTTTAGAATACATTTAAGAATCATTTTGTCCACAGCATTTGGACTATCGAGTTGTACGCAAATTTAGATTGAAATAATACTGTAGCAGAATGGCCTTGCATTAATTTAGTACATTATCACCAATATCATGTGAAATGTTAAATTTCTGGTTGGAGTAATAATGTTAATTAGGACATAGAAAGTAGCAAATGTATGTATTTAAAGTCTATGTTTGTTTAAAACATATTTGTGTAAACGTTCTAATACATGTTGTGAAATGATGAGAATGTTTGCATTTATGTTCCAAAAACTGGATTGTCAGAATAATTGGGTTCATTATATATCTTCTGTTTAAAGTTAAAATTGCCATTAGACTATATTATGATGTCGCTGGTGCATTTAGATTTGCAGACGCTATAGTGCGGAAGTGAGAAAAAAAGATTAAAAACGGATAAAAGTAGTAGCTAGTAAACCGACTCTAATGTTCCATAAAATAGCATGTTCCACCGAACTAATCAAATATCGCACAGAAAAAAAGATTCAGATCGGGTGATATCGCGGGCCATAAAATGAGACCGCCACAACCAATCCATCTGTTTGGGAAGTGTTCCTGCAACCACTCTCTTACATTACGGATAAAATGAGCAGGAGCTTCATCATGCTTGTATATCATATTAGGTAGTATGTTCAACGGAATATCATCAATAAGTTGTTTCAACACATTGAGGTATTCATCGGAATTAAGACGATTTGGTAAGTAAATTGGTCCAACAACACTGGTTTATTATGCCCAGCCATACATTAACGGAAACCCTTCTCAGGTGACTATATTCGCGAAATTCGAATAGGTTTTCCTCATACTAGTAATGAGTATTATGCATATTGAACACGCCATTTCTGGTAGATATATACTCATCGCTTCAAAGAATACGTCTTGAAAAGTCATCAACTTTATTTAAAATGGCGCTGAAAAAATTTATTTGGGATTTGTTTTCATTTTCATAGAGAGGCTGAACTTTGCTGATATGGTATGGAAAAAGAAGGTTTTCTCGTAGAACAAAATGTATGGTTTTGTTACTAGGGATAGTTAATGTTCCAGCTAATTACTGGGTACTCACAGAGGAATCTTCGTGTGTAGCGTCTAAAATTTGCTCTTCTAGTTGTATTGTGCGCCTTTGCCTTGGTCGATCAGCGTTTCTTTTGACAGACGACCAGTTTCATGAACACGTTGGTCCAGCCTTAGAAATATATTTCCTAGGACGCGTCCGATTTGGAACACGTGCCCTGTATTCTTGTTCTGCCATATTAGAATTACCATTACAGAAATCGTATACCATGTAGGCACATATCGGCATACTCATTGAACGTTAAGTTTATTATAAGTAAACGAAATAAGTGAAATAAGATATCAAAAAAATGCAGAAACGCAATAAAAAGTAAAAACTGTACACATATTCAGAGATAACACAAAATTAGATCAAGCAAATTGAATTAATGGTTTTGTAGTGTCAAAATTTGTTAATACCATGGGGAGACTTCCTACTGTTTTACAATGTTGTAAAATGTATTTTTTATGAAAATGTATAATAAGGAAACGTTAAAAATAAATTTTTAAACCAGGAAAACCACATCCACGGAAGAACAATACTTACATTTTTTCTTTTCTCTAAATTGCAACTTTTTATTTCAACATATGTCGATTAATAACGCATATCACATGACCGGATGTCCAAATTTTGTGGACCTCGTGCAGAGACAGGAAGCGTGGTACTACATTTTAGTATTAGAATTTTCGACTTAGGACGTCGACACGTGTTGCTTTTTCGTTAGATTATTCACACCCTGTATTTGCCCTATAATAAATTATCCAAAAAATATAAATACTGGAATAGAGATACACCGTATGTTTATGGATCTCGCGAAGGCATATGATACTCTACCACAACAAAGAGTATGAAAAACGTTAAAAGTCGCGAATATTCGTCTTACGTTGATACGAGTGATACGAATGGTGTTTAAAGATCAAATATCAAGGGTGAAACCAGGTGGAAATATAGCGAAGAGTGTTAAAATAAGTAAAGGGTGTGCATTATAGTCCATTTTATTTACAATATAAGTGGGTAAAGTATTAACCATGTGGAAAAATAAACCCAGAGGGATGGGAATCGAAATGAACGACATAACCATGTCGTCACTACACCTTGCGGTTGACCAAGTCCTTATTGGGCAAGATAGAGACGAGGTATAAGTATTAGCTGCGCAAATTAATTACAAAGTAGGAAAGATCGGGACTAGAAGTAAATGTAAATTAAACATAATATTTGGTGACATCACAATAAATTGAGAACATGAAAATAGGAAATGGAGTAACTGTAGAAAGATTCGAACAGTATACATGTAAGTGAGAATGGAATGGTTGAAAACATCGCCAAAAGCAAAATACTCAAAAGGAAACAAACCGTCAGATTGCTAAATGTTCCAATCTTGCGATCCTTGCCTAGTGCCTCCAATAGTCCATTTCTACAGTTCCCAATTTCTTTTAATTTCTCCGTTAATTGCCGTGATTCTGCGCCATATGTCATTATTTAAGTATACTTTTAACTACCACCATTTTAAAAAGCTACCAAAATAGTCAGGGTGCTGATTAATTTCGTCAAAATAAACTTCGTATGAATATGGGTCAAAAATGCTTCCTAAGAGGTGCTTCAAAGGTGGTTCACTGAGAATGATTTCTTTAATAACGTGTGGACTGTTTGAGATAGACATTTGGAAATTTGGAATACTAAATAAACATTTGATGTCAAAACAGATTATGCATTTCGACCATCTGTGAAACATCTAAACAACTTTCACCTCTGATTCAGTCAAAGAATATTTTTTGGTTACGCATTTTCTTTTCATTTTGGTGGTTCTATTTATGTCGTCAATAAGTTGATTAGAAATTAAAGCACGACTTCTGATTTTCGAAATTTGCGCAGTTAGCGCCTAACTTGTTTTTGAACATTCACATCGACACATCTTGAAAACGATGCAAGATATAGACTTTCAGTAAGACTGCCTTTTTTGAGTGAAAAGGTTCAAATTTTCATACTTCCTATTGAAAAGTGACACCCCCCCCCCATACAATTACTATTTTTTTTAATTAATGTGGGTTTGGGTTGTTTTTGTGATTCTGAACAACTCGTCTTTATAACTTTCTTCCCCACGCTTCATTCGTATACATATTTTCATTTTTACATAGGCGTAAGAGGTATTCTGAAATAGCCAAAGGTATGGATGTCGAAAAACAGAGTCTGGGAGAAAGATTGACGGGTCGAACCTTGTCCGTGCTATTAAAAAATCCAAATATACTTCATATTACACACGAGAATCTACAGTAAACAAGACCGAAATATGCTGGTCGTATTTATTATATTAATGGTACTTTCTTCAAGGCTAAAGGCTTGAAATAACCATAATTTGAAAAAAAAATCCATTCAATTTTTAATCTAAAATTATATTCTAATCGATATTTTGGATATAACCTTAAATTTAAAATTGTAAGATTCCATTCGGAATATTGAAATGAAAGTCCAAATGTAGTTGTCTTCTTCAATGAATTTCGAACGAAATTGTTTCTTTGACCGACAAATAATTGGAGCGTATTAGGATATTCTCGAAAAGTTCAAGTAGAAAAGTACTTTTCAGAAAGTTGCTACTGAACATAGAATATAAAATTATTAGGGCTTTGCATTCATTGTACATTTCTGTTTCGTATTGTCTGCTAAAATACCATTTATTTGTGTTTGATCGAGCTTATATATAGAATACGTTTTTTGGCGTGCAATAAAAAACAGCGTTTTCTCAAACAGATTATTGTTATCTTATTTGGCCTATTAAAAGGGTTACCGCATATTCTTCACAGAGGAATATCAGTTGTCTGTCCGTATTTGTTTAAGTTTCGATAGCCTAATATGTTTGTTATACCACATTTTCAGCCAAGTTTGTTACGTTCATTTAAATTGTGCAACTCTGTCTAGATTAGAGTCATACTCTAATTGCCGCTTCATAGGAATTGGAATTCTATTTTAATGACAATTTTCACTATTTTTAAATAATTAATTTATGACGAGGCCACTTTCGAGGGCTTGACATGTTTATAAACGGCGACCAAAAGATTTCCGGGAATTCCTTTGTTGGCAGCGCTAGCCTTCTAGATACTGCCTTTTGAGTTCTTCTCGGAAAACGCATGTGTCAATTTCGTTTTAGAACAAATTAGGCTGGGTATTTGTTTGCAGCTAGGGGAAGGTGCAGTAGGCGCTAGACTCTTTTTTTCCTGATAACGGGTCCCTTCGCGGCACCTCTGCTAAAGCGAGTTTTACCGTGTCGTAGTTTTGCCTTAGGCAAAAAGAGAATCTCGACGAAGTCGGATCTAAATAAATATTATTGAATTAAGTGTAATTGTTCTTTCGATTCATTCGGATACAAGCGAATTAAACCCGTGAAAGTTTTGCTTCGTTGTTCCAATCGTTTAAACCCCTAGTGGAAGTAAACTAATTCCCAGGAGCGTACCAACGGATGTTTCGTTCCAAAGTTTTCTGAAGGATTCGTCTACCTTTTTACCGAACCTGAAAATACCCCAGACTGTACTTGCATCTGGAAAACAACCCCCAGAATTGTGCCGGCTTTCACCGAAAGTCAAACTAAAGGACCTAGTATCCTTGTGTGGTGAAAAAAAGGAAAGAAACCTTTTCTGCGATAACTTGCAAAATTCTAAGTGATTGAAGCTTTTTTTTTGAATATAACAAGAAGCGACCTTCAGCCGCCGATTGTCCTTTTTGTATTACTAAATGTAAAGAGTAATTATACATATTGTGCTATTCGTGTAAACTCCGACGCCACTGGCCACGTAGTCCTTTGGACAATTTAAATAACGTGCGCCAGCGACGACGAGTCCCTCCTCTTGAGCGCTCAAATTAACTATTTTTGATATAGAGCTATTAAATTACCATTTGCCGTCATTTTTGTATTTTTGTTATTTCCAGTCGTTTAAGTACATGTGTTTTAAAATTCATTACATCTTCTATTATTGTGTATTTGTATTTGTGTGTGCATGAATTTTGCAAGCTTTTTAAACAGGAGGGAGGCACAACATAGGTGAGTTCGATAACGTAAGCTGTCGGCTTCTCGACCTTCCACGAGAACCTACAATCAGCTGTGATTTGGAAGGTGGCGCCCGCTCATTTTGACCTACTCTGTACACAACCAGGAAGATTTCCTCCCGTAGGCGATTTCCGCGAACACCCCCTATTCCTCTGAGCTAAGCTGCAGGCCTTTTTCCACCTGTCCGCTTACGGGTCGACGAAAAAGCTCGTTTGGCCCATAACAAGTTTTGAAACTGTTAAATGATTACAATCAAGTACGATCATCTCTGTCCAATTAAATCGCAATTAAGTTCCATAGTAGAAATACCACCATCTGCGCCTCATAGGGTGGATTTAGTAGCTCAGTGAGGGTGTTGCTGGTCCCAAGCTATACAGGCTTAAGCTAACTACCTGTTTCCGCAAAAACACTTTAGTTAAAAAACAACAACGTATGTTTCAGAACACAGGACAGATTCTTGGAAGTCGACTTAAGCTAACAATTATGGAATATGCTTTTAGCAGCCGAATACAAGGGAGAGGACCGGTAGAATGACCACGCAATCGATGGGAAGACCACGTAGCCGAAGCTGTAGGCAATCTACTATTCCATAATAAGAATCCTATTTGCTGATGTACTTTGTGCTATTTTTACTTCTTATCTCTACATATATATCATGAAAATTGTATCAGCCGTTTTTTGCAATAACGGTAGCATACTCATATAAGATGTCCTGAAAGTAAAAAAACACAGTTTAACTGCAGCTTCCTGTAGTCAAATGAGATCGAATAAACAAAGCATACCTTAGTGCAAAAGTGCTCCTTAAGAAGTTATGGTGTCTTAGAGAAGAAAAAAGATTTTTAACATTAGGTATATTCAGAAACAGAATGATAGATCAACCTAAAAATTGGAACACATCCACTTCAGGAGAAGCCGAACATCCTCAACGTATAGGCAGGCATCACGTCGTAGAGGCGCTGTCGGTAGATTTTTTTCGTATGTCTTTCATCACAGTTTTTTTATTATTAACATATTTGTTCTTAGGCGTAAAGTTTATGATACAAAAGTTATTTCACATAAAAAAATCTGCTTGTTTCATATTGAATAAATGTACAGTTTTCAAGAAAATCGCACTTGAGCATTTCAGTGTACTGACTTAATACCTTTGTTACATACTATCAAGTTGCTATTTAGGATACGAGTCAGCCCACAGCGCCTTCTACAATAGGCAGTAATGCTTATACGTTGAGAATGTTCGTCTTTTCCTGAAGTAGTTGTGTACTAATTATCGGCTTGATTCGCCATTTCGTTTAATAGGTGCCATTTGACATCAGGAAGCTGTAATTTAGCTGTGCTCCTTTACTTTTACACAACTTGTATATACCTTCATACATCCACACACACATACCTACATACATACGTACTCACATGTTCATGGACACCTATTTGGTAACAAACAGTTTTCTTTTAATGCAATCAGTACTTTCCAAACTTCTAACCTCTAGGAAAGTGAATGGGTATATAAGAAAGTTTAAAATACATGTCATTGATTACTATTTTATCACATCCAAAAATATAATTATCTTGGCATGCCATAGTTTAAACTGCAAAGGCGTAATCAACTTTTTAATAAGCGAAAGAGGAAGTGTGCCAATAATTCACCCGACAGGATATTTATTTTTACCCAACAAAATAAACACAAGTTTATAAATACCTATGGAGTGACAACTTGGCCCAAGTTGACAAATTTCAGTTTACCGCTACCAACAACACGAGCAATAAATATGTGTTTATAACCCGTAGCGTAGTTATTAAAATTTTAAACCACATGCACGCAGCGTTACATTCTGCACAACGTTCACTGGATTGTGTCGCTAATTAACTCATAAACTTGCAACATTCTTCTAATCCACGCACGCCACAACAAGAATTCAAGTGCAAATTGGCTGGCACGACGCGTGTTGACCACGGAATGCTGAAACTTTCAGTGTTTCAGCGTCTGTCCTACATAAACCTCGCAGATTCACTAAGGACTGTATAAATAGCTACTTGAGTCTCATTTTATACGACTGCTTTAACTACAGACGACCAGGTTAACTATGAACTTGGTTTTCTACTTCGAGGTAGACATTAAAGGACTATTTACTGAAGGAAATCTTGGACAAAACAAAAGCTTTAGCGAAAAGGATTTTGCAGTTAAATCAATATTTGCGGCTTTCCACATCTTTTTATTTCATGTGTACTCGTTATTCTTACCGAGAACAAGCAAAATCTAGCTCATTATTAGACTATGAGTTTTGAAGGTACAAAGAATCTAAGAACTAACAAGGAACAGTATTTATTTTACCTTTTATTATATACGGGTTGTGGTACACAAAAATAACATATCAGCTTCAGCTAAAGATGTAAATACCAATTTCTCAAACATTTAATGATATTAAATTTTTTTGTTAGTTTCCACGAACTGTTGCAGATACTAAATTCTAATAACGCAGCAGCGAAATAGTGACGTAACAACGTGTGTGGAAAACAACCCCTATTTGTTGCATAAATTATTATACCGGAGGCATTTAAAGTGTTCTCAGAATGTAATATGAAACCGAAATTTTTTATATTTGAATACGATCTCTATTAATATTAATTTGACTGTACTCCAAAGTCATTGTATCACCACAGTTTCGATTTGTTCAACTGCTTTTTTATTTTCTTCATTTTAGGAATATTTTTTTCCACCAAAGAGTTTTTTCAGTTGTGGAAATAGATGGAAGTCAGAAATCGGGAGTATAAAGTGGATGTGGCGGCAAACCGTACTTGTGTTTTACGATGGAAGCAACAGTTGCATTATCTTGATAAAGACACATACGCAGGAGAGACAAGAGCGGACACAGCAACAACTAGAAGGCTCCCAAAAAACCACAGAGATGAAAACATTAGGAACGATAACAGGTAACACACTACTCGAAAGAAAAGGAAACTCATATATAAGGGAGCAATGCAAGATAGACGATGTAGTACAATGTCTCAGGAAGGGGCGAAGCCAGTGGAATGAGCACATCAACAGAATGAAAGACAACAGGATGGCAAAATCCGCAAGAAATGAAAAACCCAAGGCAAGAGACTTCCTGAAAGACCGCAACGATGGCGAGACAGCTGGCAATCCACATCGCAAGAACAAAACTAGCCGAATCTGATTCCAGTAAGAAACAAGCATATCGCTTACAATAAGAAGAAGAAGAAGGTATTTTTGATATGCGACATAATTTTCTCTTGATATTTTTGTGATTCGACGATTTTGCATTTTTACACTTCTGTGATGATAAACGTAAATTGGATATACTCGAAGCCTTTCAAATTCACAAACACACTTTAACAAACACACCTCTAATGAATGAGCAAATTCAGCTCATAAATTCCCCGCTATTGGAAGTGTTGGAATAGAAGACCTGAGCCAAGTCCGAAACCAAGATCCAGTGTGCTGTTACCTTAGCTACAAATGTTTACTACATTAAATGCTTCTGATAATGACATATTGTATGCCGAAATACGTATAAAGCAAAAATAAAAATAAATATTTCTTGAAATTGCCTATTATTTTTATTAAAATATAAAATGCATATTCATTTTAGATGCCTATACTATTAGCATTGCTAGCACCGTTAAGGTTAGATTAACATCAATATTGGAAACAGTTTTCGTATAACTAATGGTTGGTATTGAGGTATTAACAGGAGATGGCTCCTACATTTGTTGTTCTCTTTGAATTTTTTAGGGAAGTTTATTTCCTGTATAGCCCTCTGCTTCGGTGGGAGATTTCCATCTACCATGGCGTTTAAGAGTTAAAATGTCGCCCCTAGCCCTCAACAAAGTTGCAGATCAATGTCTCAAACTACGGCCAGTATAAGATTCTGCGCTTGGAAGTTGTAAGTAAGAAGCCACCTTAGAAGATATTCTAGACAAGGTGTTGATGCCGAATGCTTGAATGGTGAACTTTCCTTTTTTATAATTCACAAATAATCGGTTAGTGCGCCACGTCACTATCTACCTCAAACAGGGTTAAAGTAGCAGCAGAGTGCGGAAGAGTCTCCCCGCAATCATTTCCTATACGCAATTTATTTTTATAAATAATCGGCTATGAAGGATGTGTTCAGGGCGCAAAAAACATACTTCTCATACAGGGCACGGGCGTCAACAATAAATTCTTCAGCAAGAATAGTAAAACTGCGTGATAGATTAGTCTTACTATTATCTGGCATGGAAATATGCAAATAAGATTTCATGTCCTGTATGTCTCGTAGATTCAAATACATCTGCAGGTACTAGAAATACCCATCAGTAATGCAATTTAAAAATAGAAATAGATAATGCATCTATCTGAAGAATCAAGAGAGGGAAATACTCGTATCCTCTCTTTTTCAATGTGGTGACGTGATTGTGATTTCCTGCGAATTTTCCGATAAGTAATCAATTTTCCATATTTAGAAACACTCTTATAAACCTTCAAAGTTGCTTTAAGTATGGAGTACTTCTTCCACATTGAAGAAGCTTCAGAGTTCTACTAAACGCTTAAAAAATAAGCCAACAATACATCTTCGTTCACACTATACCTCTGCTACTGACCTTATTGAATTCGCGACACTCTTTGTCATAATGAACTTTAGATTTCTTAGGTAGTAAGCTTAAACACGCCTCTTTCATTTTTTCTTTGACTTCTACTGGGACAAATGCTCTTCCATTATGTTATAAAAATCAGGAAGTTTTTTTGTGAAAATTTACTAACGGCAACAAATAAAACAATACGTAACAACCTACAGCTGTCTTCACATTCCGAGAATTAAAGACTAGTCTAGCGCACTTGCCATTAGATCCAAGAGACGCGGGATCGAATCCGGCTGAGGTCGGTGAGATTGTTATAATGGGGAAAATCTGAAAGTGCGCCTTCTTTCGGATAAGAAGTAAAGCTGCAGGTCCCGTGCCACTGCGATGTGTGACACGTTAAAGATCACTATTGGAGTTGGAACTACCCCAGATAGGCATAACTAGGATTTGAAAACGCGTTCACAGGGCCTGAACCTGTTGTCGGTCTAACTAAGCGGACAGTGACAGGAGCAGAATGGATCGTAACCAAACATTCGGAACACTGGAGACTCTCACCTCGACAAAGACAAAGCAAAGCTATGATGGCTAACCACGCCCACAAGCTTACGAAAACAGTGCTATAACTCAGTAGGACTCAAATTGAAGTAGTGACAAGACTCCTAACGGGACACTGGCACTTCAGACAACACCTCTACAATATAGGGCTATTAACGAAGATCCTATATGCAGGCTGTGTGGCGAGGAAGAGGAAACAACCTTAGCTCGTAGAAGATATTTAATCTTTAGAGGCACTAATCCCAACGAGATACAACCGCAAGCCAGTCTGATCAACAGCATCACTGCTAGACCTGATAAGGGGGACGGATCTATTTGACAGCGACTAGCGACAGAAGGGGATGTACAATAGGCCCAAGAGACCGTGTTACGGGCCAATCGAGCTTTTCCGACGACCCGTAACCAGATGGATGGAAAACGGCCTACAGCTTCGCTCAGAGGACTAGGGGGAGTTCGTGAAAGTCTCTTATAGGAGAAAATCTTTAGTTGTGTACAGGGCGAGTCAAAATAAGTGGGCGTCACCTTCCAAATCCAGCTGTTTGTAGGTCCTCGTGGAAGGCCGAGAAGCCAACAGCTTACGGGAATGGAACTTACCGTTATTGTGCTTCTTCCTATATATTTAAAGTTTGCAAAATTCTTACACAAACAAGTACAAAAGACACAATAAGAGGCAGTAAACTTTAAACACACATATAATTAAACGATTGTAAATGACAATACAAGAAAATGACAAGTGATAACGCTATAAGTTTGGATTACATAATTTTAATTTTTGAACGTTCAGAAAAAAACTCGCCGCCTCTGGTGCAACGGGATTTACGTTTTTCATACAGCTACGTAACACCAGCGACTCTGAAGTTCACAAAAATAACACAGAATATAATCTGGTAGTTTTATAATAAACAACTAACACCATATATGGCGACTGAAGGTCGTTTTTTTTTTGTATTTACCTGAAGTTAAATTTGAAGTCTGCAAGTTAACGCGAGCAAAAAAGGTTTCTTTATCACAACACAAAACTGGGAATTCCGGTGGATGGCTTAAAACGAGGTAGGCACAATGTAATGGCGATTTCCAGATGCAGGGCCAAAAAAAAAAGAGAAGGAACGTTCTTCGGGGCAGCGTTGGAACGAGATGTAGCTGTTACGCCCCTGTAGAGTGCTAAGTTGCTTTCAACGAGGTCAGTTAACGTGGAGACAGAAGCGAGACTTCTCGGACGACGGGAACAAAACAATTTCCAGCAAAACACTTGCACGGCTTCTTTTTTTCTTTTCACATCACAAACATCCGAACTGAATCTACAGGAGCAATTATAATCTTTAATTGTCCAAAACCAAAGCGAACATTCTGCTATTATTTGTATATCCGACTTATGTCGATTTAATTTTGCTCTACAGAAAGAAAAGAAAACGATATTCGAAATTACGTCCGTCTCTCTTAAGGGTCTAGCTTCGACTGCCCTTCCCCCTCGCTGCAGAACAGTCTCCAGCCTAATCTTTATTCTAGAAGGAATACCACGTGCAAGGGAAAACCTTTGAGAAGCAATATTGAAATACCAACGCAGCAAAAAAATGAGTTCTGAGAAGTGCTTTCTAGCTCGGCAAATGTGGCTCAGAAAGAAAAAAAAACATCGAGACAGGTTTGATAATAAATTAATTTTTGAACGGAAAAATACCAATAAAACTGTAGTCAATACAAAAACGCCATTAAAATTGCGTTTTTAAATATTTATGGAGCGGCCATTAGATTGTGATCAATTCAAATAAAGCGGCACAGCTTTAAATGAACATAACAACCGCAGTGTCAAGAGGCAGTAACAGCCCTCCACGTATCAACAATCAACAATTAATCAATTCCAGATGGGCAAATTTTATAGTAAGGGTGTACAATAAGCCAATGATGGCAATAAAGTGCTTAGAGTTGCTTGAAAAACCACGTCGTCGATCTCGCTCTTTCAAATACGATACAATAATTTTCAGTGGCGTACATCATGCAAATCTAATTAAGTGTCCGGTCATCTGTCAAGCAAAAGGTTAAGTGCGCAACTATAATATTTATGTATGTACGTGATTATCACTAAAACATTAAGAAAAGAGTGAAAACTCTATAAATTAAGTGAATATACCTTTTTTTCCATTCATTCATACCACCGTCCCCCCACGGAACCGCTTTCGCATTACTTCAGAGCGTGCGGGTTGTTACGGTCCAAAAAAGTTTTACGTTACGGCGCCAAATTTGTTACGGGCCAATTCTCGCTACGAGAATTATGGGACAGAGAAAATCGCACGTTGGACCCGCAAACAAAAAAAGATGGTAAAGGCCAGCGGCTTGCTCAGAGGAGTAGGGGGGAGTTCGCTAAAAATCGCTTATAGAGAAAATGCTTCAAGTTGTGTACAGGGCGAGTCAAAATAAGTGGGCGCCACCTTCCAAATTCCAGCTGGTCTTGTAGGTCCTCGCGGAAGGTCGAGAAACCAGCAGCTCACGTGAATGGAACCTACCTTTAATTGTGCCTTCACCTGTATATTTAAAGCTTGCAAAATTTTTACATAAACACATAAATAAAAGAGGCAGTAAATTTTTAAAACACATATAATGAATCTGTTTGGCCCACATACAACAAAATGGCGAGTTATCAGACAAATAGTTTAAAATTACAATAATTAAGAAAAATCCTTGAACGTTCGGGGAAAACGACGCCGCTGACTCACAATATTTATTCTGCTATATATCTGTGTGGTCAATGGCGTAGTTTACAAGAAAAATACTATTTTAATATTGTTTTACAAACATTAGCGATTGAAGATCGCTTTTAGGTTATCTACAAAGAGTTCAAAATCGCGAAATTCTGCAAGTTGACGCGAGCAAAAAAAGGTTTATTCCTTTTCACTGCACCACAAAAAAATCTGATCTTTTTACCTTGACGGTTGTAAGAGACGGGCACAATGTACGGCAATTTTCCAATTGCGTGGTCGAAAATACAGGGGGCCAGGAAAACAACGCTTTTCGGGGTAGCGTTGGAAGCAATGAAGCTGTTACGCCCCTGGAGGGATCCAGACTGGTTTCCACTGGGCCAGCTAGCGTAGACAGAAGATACTCTTTCGAACAACGGGAGCAAACCAAAGTTCCAGCAACGCACTTGCACGATATTTATTTATTTATTTATTTCCTTTTTGCCTCACACCAATCCGAACTGAGTTCGACAGGAGCAATTAGAAACTTTAATTGTCCACAACCATGGCGTTCCTTCTGCTATCACTTATTTTTTTATCCGACGGTTACGTCGATTAACGTTTGCCCTGCAGCAAACAAAACG
>JABXWE010041549.1:0-18617 GCA_014611495.1 Limonius californicus | reverse complement strand
ATATATATATATATATATATATATATATATACTCATAACATAATAAGTATTTCACCTAATTGTACTTCCAAGTTTCATGTTAAATGCATTTTATTGATCCCTTTAGAAAATGTGCGAACAACTGATTCTTGATTTTAGAAAAGAACTTACCTTAATAGTTTGCTATGCACTTCTAAGCCCTAGTTAAGACACAAGTTGTTGACTAAGTCATTAAAATCAAATATTTAAAAGTAACGTTTGGAAACTATGTCAAAAATGTACCTAAACTTCAAGAAATAATTATTTTCTTGGGTGATGCAGATCTTTTTCACACCACTGTAGTTGTAATTAAAAATAAGAGTCCTACGAGGACTCTGAAGATACAAGCTGCAATGTCTTGCGAAACGTTAATTTGTTTAGGTTCACAAAGTAACCAGTAATTCGGCTTTTCCTGAGTGTGACCTCCAATCGACGGCGCGGTCCAAACCCAAAATTATTCATAGTGTTGACATTTCGATAAACCTCGAAAGCATCAAACAATATATAAAAATAAGAAGTGCTAAATGCTCAAGTGGTGCATTTACGGGGTATCCTTAGCATATAATTTCAAAATAGTAGGTCGAAAAACAAAAACTTACATGCTGTTACCTTATCGCGTGGTCACCCGGTATGTACTTAATAATAATAACATATATACGTATTCAGAATTTACGCACATCAAGATTCTACTCCGTTATAATATATGCAGTTTTGACAATTAAGCATATTTGTTTATTATTGTTAATACGAGCATTAACTACATTAGTTATTAGTCCTGGTACTATTGTATTATATTTTATTTGATAATCCAGTAAGCCTCATATAGTGCATGAGCTTTTCTGCATTGGAATTATCATTATTTAGGAGACTTAATATACGCTGATAATATTCTGATAATGACAGGAAACACACAGCATCTGCAAAATGTCATATTATACATATGGAAAACTAACCTCGAAAATAAGGTAATAATAATAAACCTAGAAAAAAAAAGATATAGCACAACAGAAGAGAAGACCGAAAATTGAGTACACCGATTAGCATAGAAGAAAGAAAACTTGAATATGTGGAAAAGTATGAATACCTGGAAATTGTAATAGATAAATAAAGGTGGAAGAGAAGTTGAACTATGAAACAAACAGAGCAAATTGACTACGCAATCCAATAAACGCAGTGATTGAGAAAAAAAGGGTTAAGCAAAACAAATTAGAGATGGTGATTCTCACATTGTTCTATGGTCAAAATCGTTGACGATGCTTGACAAACATATAAACAGAATAACAGCAAAATAGTACCGGGCGGAACAGAAGGTAATAAAATCAAGAACATAAGAAAACGACGAGCCAGATCTACACTCAGTGGTGAACGAGCTCAAAAAGAAGCAACCAAAGTATGAACACCTCATTTCTATAGATGCTGTAAGATGCCACAATATAGAACATGAAATTAATTCAGAAGGAAGAAGAGCGAAAAGTAAACCCCAGTCCAGGTAGAAGATAATATCAAGGATTCAACTAGAAAGAAACATCGAAGAAGAATGACGAAAGAATGAGACAACTGTAGAAAATGATTAGAGGATCGAATGTCTTAAGACACAAATGGGAAATGGAAATGAGATATATAAATAAAAAAAAGCTAAGCTGTTGATTTTAAAATTAACTGTGAACGATAGGTTCAACTCATGTAGGCAAACAAACATCTATCTTTCTAAGTTGATATCCACTTTTACGCACAATATACGGTAATGTTAATGTATGGTTCTGACCACCATTTAAAAGATGCTGTTACTGTTTGTAATTATCATGCCTCCAGTAAACTGCTAATAAGAGCCAAGTAAAGTTTTTAACATTTGTGTATATTCTTCTTGGGACAATTATATATTCAACAACCTTTAGAAAACGTACATCTTAAGCAATTCTCTTCCTTCAAGTTAACCAACTCAAACAAATCATCGATGGGTACAAGTTGAGGATATGGCTTTTGTGTAATTTTGATGTTGTTTACTTTTGCTAAACTTACAGAACGACATCACTCAAATCATCGGCAAATACGTATACAAATAACTCCAATAGCTCTTCAATTCCATCCGTCGAGCTAAATCTTAAATCGCCATCTAGCTTCAAGATCTTTTCACTTTAGTTGCACAAGCAAACCAGAACCAAACTTCAGAAAACGGTTCTTTTCCATGGCAACGCACTAATTTTTAAATGTTTAAAACGGGCAAGTACGTCCTTGCCCAATATGACGTATTCCTTGACAATGTTTAATATAATATCAGTATAGCATGTATGGTTAACAAAGTCTCTAAGAACAAATACATGGAATATTCCCTCTAAACATTTTAAAAAATTTTAGAGTTTACAGGTTGCTATGTAAAACGTGCCAAACCAAACTAATTTTAAGTTTGAATACACTCTACAGGGTGAGCGAAAATGTCTCAGCTCTATCATAAGAAAAGGAAACACGATAGAAAAAATCTGAGAAGAGATTCTTAAATGGGATTGAGTAAGGTCTATTTTAAGCCAAATTTGCATATTTTTCCATATTTGGAAACTGAAGTAATGAGTAGAAGAGCAGTTCAGATATACGCCTAGAGATACCCCGAACGTGTTATTCCAAGCTTAAAAATATTTGCAAGATTGGAACGCAATTTACGTGCAAATAACGAGGCATTTTTTTCTCGAAATGGATGATGATGATGATTTGAAAGAGCGAGATCTAGGACGCGGTTTTCCAAGCATCTCTATGCACTTAGGCCACATTTGGCCCATTGCACGCCCTAAGTAAGAATGTTGCCTATCTGGGGTAATTCCAACTCTAGTAGTGATTTTTAACGTGTCACACAACGCAGTGGCAAGGGACCTACGGTTTTACTTCCTTTATTCTCCGCTAGAAAAATCTCGCCGACCTTGGCTAGGTTCGATCCCGCGTTCCTCGGATCTAAAGGCAAATGCGCTAACCACTAGATCACCGACGCCGGCTCTCTCGAAAGGGAAGAAAAATTGTTAAAAGGGTCAATTCTGACAATACTGTTGGTACTGTTTTGCAGTATTTTGAAGACCATCCAAGGAACTCGATTCGGCAAGCCTGTAGTGAGTTGATTTTAAAATATAGTTCGGTACGAATAATTTTGAAAAAAATGGTAATCACGATTATAAACTTTACAACTTAGAACACTTGTCAGATCAACATCAACAACGAAGAATTAATTATGTTGCCCAAGTAATGGAAAACTTAGAGATCAATGACAATCGGTTTGTTCAGCATGTATTGTGTACGGACGAAAGCCGTTTTGTTAGTAACGGTAAGCCTAATAAAAAAAATGAACATTTTTGGGCTACTGAAAATCCGCATTTTGTCAATCCGATTGAAAACAAAGGACACTTCGGTGTGGTATTACTAATGGGCATTTGATTGGTCCATATTTTTACGAAGGAGTTTTAGATAGTGAGCAATATTTACAATTTCTTTAAGAACAACATGTGTTTGCAGCATGACGGAGCTCCACCGCATAAGGCAAGAATTGTCCAACAATATTTAAATTAAACTTACAGAGAAAATTGGATAGGTATAGATGGACCGATACAATGGGGGCCTAAATCACCGGACTTGACCCCACTAGACTTCTTATGGAGAACTTTGAAAAATAAAGTTTACAGAACACCATCTGTTAATGTGGAACAACAAGAAAAAATCAGAAATGCTTGCGATGAACTATCTAGAGAAATGTTATGTAAGGCTTCAGTGAGAGAAGTAAGGCGGAGATTGGATAAGTGTTTAGAAGTAGGAGGTGGTTACATTGAAAAGTTGTTGTAGTGATTGCCTATATACTTTGTTTCTTTCTGTGGTAATAATAGTAACATATTATGTGTTTTTTAATGTTTAATTAATAATTAATACTAATTTATAATGTTTAATTATGGACAGATGCAACTTTGCTATATGTTTCCAAAGCCTACTTGTTTAAATCGCGACGATTGCGAATTTTTGATAATACTTATTTTTTTACAAATTTGCTTATAATTTTTTTAAAGGAAAGTTGACAAATTTTTGCTTTACAAAATTTGTTCAGAATAATTAGCTCTTTTTAAATATGCCAAAACAAAATTCGAGGACGTCATTACTTTAGTTTCCAAATATGGAAAAATATGCAAATTTGGCTTAAAATGGACCTTACTCAATCCCATTTAAGAACCTCCTTTCAGATTTATTCTATCGTTTTTCCTTTTCTTATGACAGAGCTGAGACATTGTTTCGCTCACCCTGTACATATTAATAAATTTCAAACTATTTATTAATGATTTATTAAAATGATATAAAGATTTGAAGTTCTAAATTCAATAGTTTTTTTCGTTATTCTTTTGCTTAGGAGAATATATCGAAATATTTGTAGTTGTTTCCTAGGACCTAGAGTACCGAACGCAGAGAATTAGCTCAAATGAACCGGATAAATTATTGCCTTCTAGTCTTCAAAACCATAGCCGGTGTACTACACAGGGTGACCGCTATAAATAAAATGTATTATTATGCATTTGCATTAAATTAAACTTCTGTATATTATTTCAGGATATGAAATATATTAAATTAGCTTTCATTTGATGTCAAATAGTAAATATTTACGCTAGCTGTAAGCTAAAATTAACGTTTCCTATTGTCTTCGTAACTACGTTAATATGCGATCTTTCAAAGTAGGGCTTCCTTAACTGGTAGGCACCATATCCAATATTAAAATGAGGTGAAAAAATTGTTGCAACGGTCGTAAGAACTCGTGAGAAAAAAATTGTCAAAATTACTGCAACAACACGGTAAACTCAATTTACTTTTACGACATACTTGAAATTAAATTAACGAAAGTTTACCATCTTATTTTGAACTAGGTACCATCTTTTAAGAATTCAAGCCGCACAACCCCATTTTCAAGATTTATCTCATTTTCTTACAAACGGAACAAGACCTTGTTACCAATTTACTTTATCGTATACATACGTATTGTCTTTCACATTGGCTGCAGTATGTTTTCCAGCGCTTAAGTGGACCGCCTTAAGCCTCGTAGCGAACAGGAAAACGAACATAATGGTTTATCGATGTAAAAAATTACATTTTTGGTTGACAAGTAGCTTCAGGATCCCATTAACAATTTTTACATAATGATTGATTGTGTTATAAATTTGGTGATACAAATTAATGTAATTCTAACAGAAAATTGAAAAATGATATAAACCAAATTATATTCTCCGTTCCACATGCTTGAAAATGAATATATCGAAAAATATTTTTATATTTGCTAAGCGACATCTCGCAAATATAGGTGTATTTGCAGAATAACGTATTTTTCTCTGCTCAAGTTGAAAACCTTTGAACCTCTGATTATAATAACGAATTGTTTTATGTTTATTACCCAACGTTACGATTGCAACATATTTCAGATACGCTGAAGTAAAAGTAAATTAAAATAATTGATTTGAATGTACTCTAATCGACTTACGTTTATTCTAAACATCTAGCACCATTATTGTTACCTGACAATTGTAATAGTTAATATTTTTCATGTTTCATCCTTAACATTTGGATATGACAATCTAACTTAACACAAAACCGAATTTAAACACACTTGCCTATATATTTATTATTTAGATATTTGATGCTTTTGTTGCAAAATCGACAACCACATACTATAATTACTTGTTACAGCTGAATAGACGTTTTTATTATTTCTGAAATTCTGTTACTCCAAAAGTATTTTCTACAGCTACATTAAGTAACAACAAGTAGGCATTTTTAAAATTGTCACCATAGTTATCTAAAATATACAAAATTTCATGTAATACGTATAAAAAGTAATTAAAAAGAATACAATATTACAAAACCTCTCGGGATGTATTAACAGTTCTAGTAAACACATGTTATCGCTATTGTTTTGTTTAAGGAATTTAAGCATACTATATGCTAAAATCCCATTCGTAACAAGATCAAGGACACGATTATTGCATTACGAAAACTTTATATCACGACACCATAATATAGTTACCGGCTTTGATAATAAAATCTGAGGTCACAAGGTTGCACTTGAATTAGTATAAAACCACCTTCTCCCCTGACATCGGCACTTCAGTGGTCCAGCTACAGAGTCAAACATGGCCAAGTTCGCAGTTGTTATCCTCGCCGCTTTCGCATTCCAAGTAAGTTCTTTTATTTTAATAATATGGTATTTTCATCTTTCCAAACTTATTGCTGCTTAGATGATTTAACACACATTTTACTTTTTCAGGCCGCCTCAGCAGGCGTGTTTATGCACCAAGGTTACCAAGGCTACCAAGGTTACCAAGGTAGGACTTTGGGAGATTACGAATACGGACTCCAAGTCCCAAGCTGGAATCTCCATTTCCACGGTTACCCAACTGGAAAGTTCGATGCTCTCTTCGGACAACTCCAAACCGTTGCCCAAGACTTGACCCTATCCTTCCAAAGGGCTCTCCCCAACGACCGTCTTGTCACCAAGACTCTCGTCTGGCAAAGCCGTGAACTCGCCTACTACATCGATGCCATCATCGAACGACTCCAAGCTGAGGTGAGTGGATATATTTATATGTTTCTAATCAGATTCTGCTGACTAATCTGGGTGTAAAAATATAAACAAACTTTTCCCAAAAAACAATTTCAGTAGAAAGTTTGAGACTCAAATGTATTTAACAATAATCAGTTCTCCTTTTGATTTTGTTTACTGAGGATGCATATTAACCTAAGGAAAGCATTTTTCCGTAAATAAAGCAATATTTCTTGAGAGATTTGATTATTGATTATTTTTGGTTAACAATAATCCGTTTATTCTTATATTCTCTCTATTGCTCAGGTGTACAAAGTAAAATTACATTATAATTGTATTTTATTTGTAGACCTACAATTACAATGGACAAGTTACCATTGTTCTTGAGCAAGTCATCGCTGAACTCCGTGACATCCAAATGCAATACCACCAAATTGCTGCTTACACCACCGATGTCTACGCCGTCAGCCAAATGAAAAACGAATTCTACATGACCGTTCAACGCACTGTTGCTCAACTCGAAAAATTGATCCGTTTGGTCCAAGTAGATTTTGAACGTAAGTTGTTATTTATTATACCTTCTTACACTCAAGAATATTGTCTATATATTTTAAACCATTTTCATAATTGTATAAATATGATTTTTAGAAAGCCATGGTGAACTTTACATGATCGTCGAAACTTTGGTCGCCGACTTCTTGTACGCTTTCCAAAACATCTACAGCCACGTTCAATACTACGGCGCTTATGGTCAACAATCCCCCAAACAATTGGTTTTCCAAATCCAAGAAATTACCCAAGGTTTGATTGGATACCTCCAAGGTGTTACTCACTTCGATGGACACCGCAAATACGCCATCTACGAATACGTCCAACATGTTGGAGCCATCATGACCAGAATGCAAGAAGTAGAAGTAAGTCAGCGTTTTTCCCACAATCCCTTATGTTCTAATATTATCTTCGTTAGCGTACCTACGGAAATGTTGAAATCGACGCCATCTTCCAACACGCTTACGGCAAACTCCGTCGAGTTCTTGTACCTTTCATGCAAATGATGAACACCGAAAACATGCAAAACGTAGAAGCTATCCGCATGGAACTCATCCAAGAACTCCAATTTGTCGCTGAAGCTTTCGAAAAATTCGCTCTTTACACCCATGCTGGTGAATACCGTGAGTCCTCCACCTTTACTTTTTTACAACAGGAATTAATTTATTTATTCTTTTGTAGAAACTTTCTTCTTCGAAATTCTTGGTGATTACCTCTACGCCATCCAACACTTCAGGATGCAAATTCAAAGCGGATACCAAAGCTACTACGGTCTCTACCACAGTGGATTCTACGACCACACCGAATTCCCAGGATTCTTCGGCAAGTACGGACACCAAGGCCTTTACAAATACGGAGAACTTTACGGTCAAACCGGATACGGATATGGATCCTATGGAAAATACCAAGGCTTCGCCAAATACGGCCAAGATCTTAAACAATTCGAAATGGAAATCCAACCCCTCATCCGCGATCTTCACCAAGTCTTCCAAACCGTCTCTTTCCATGATGTTTCTGCTAAACAAGCCTTCAAGCACTTGATCCGTGAATACGCTCAACAACTTGAATTCATCGTCGAAAGGCTCCACCAATATGTAAGAAAATGCTGGGCTTTAGGAAAAGGCAGTTTTTAATTCTATTTCTACTTGCAGGTTTACTACAGCGCTGAAACCGATATGTACATGTACCAACAAGTTGCCCAAAACTTGAGGCAATACGTCTTGGCTCTGAAACAATTCTACTACGGTGAATACTCCTCCGTTGAATTGAGCACCCAATACTACATGTACGTCCAAAAGATCGCTGCTGAATTCGAAAAGTTGGTCTCTGGATTCGAATGTAAGTTGCCGCAAATAAATAATTAGTTGCATAACAAAAACAAAGAAAATATTTTATGGCTCTAGAATTAATGTGGTTTAAGTTACCTACTACTTGGGAAGTCAGAAAATAAATATAATTAAACTATTGTTAAGAAAAAATTCTTCAATGACCGATAACAGATCTCTGTATCTATTTACAATTATATACCATTATTTTATTTTACAAGTTCTTAAGCCGTTGTTCTTTTACCTTTCAGATACCCACGGTAACTTCTACTACTTCGTCCAACAACTTGTTGCTAAATACATGACCGCCACCTACCATATGTACAGGATGATCGAAAACTTCAACAACTACCCCCAATACCAATATGGATATTACGGACCTTACGCCCGCCAATACTATGGTGACAACTACTACGGTGGTAAATACGACCGATATTATGGACAACAATACGGATATGGCAAATACGGACAACAATATGGATTCGCCAAATACGGACAACAATACGGATTCGGCAAGTACGGACAACAATATGGTTTGGACAAATACTCCTACGGACCTACCGGTCTTAGCCAATACGGAAAGGGATACGGATATGGTTACCAAAACCAATATGGATACCAACACGTACCTTCTTTCTGGGCCCAATACGCCATCCGCGCTTATTAAAGACTGTATACTTTACTGTTGTCATCTGCATTTTTTAAATGAAGATGTGTAGTTGTTTTGTTTAATATTTAGAAATAAAGCATTTGTAACTATAATGTGGGGTGTGAATTATTTCCTTACTGCTGTGATTATAATACGCAGACTGACTGGAGTATAACCTACACCTGAAGTGATAAATACGTTATAACTTAAATGTTGAAGTGAAAGAAAGTGGAGTACTTTTATTTGGATATTTGCAGTGACAAAACATTTCAATTGTGTTGTGGTAATTTCAAACCAACCTACATAAATGAAAATAGTGTTTCTTGTTTATTAACATGATTTCTATTGTTGGTATATGCATGTCATACACTGTTATAAAGTACTTTTCATGCTTTATTTAATAAAATATAAATTCAAGCTGGCACTAACAAAAAAAAGTTGACCATTGTATATCTGGAAATAGTTTGCTTAGACAATTAATTGCCGGAATTGAATTCCTCCAGTCCGCTTATCTAAGAATATCCAGAGTCAATAGCATAATTTTCATAATAAAAAACTTTTGAGAAATTTTTGAGTTTTTTGAGGATATCCCAGAATTGCTGGCAGATATCTTGAAATATAGTCATACATTCGCGCAACTGTTCTCTAATTCAACTAACTGTGTACCTACCTATCTCTTAAGACAGCCGAAATCCTACATGATCTTATCTTGGACACCCTGTATATCTATAGTAAGTTCCTCCTGTTTAGCCAATCTTCCATTTATGATGTTAGAGTTACTAGTACAATGAACATTTTAATCTAATGTTTTCATTTCTGTTGACATTTCTTTGATCCATTTATAGAAGAGGATAGATTTGGAAGTGGAAGCTCAAATTCAAAAGGCCATTTCCTATGCTGTGTCTGCTTTTATTTGCGCACGCTCGTTAATATTTACTACTATGTAAGGCTTTATCCGTGACGTACGGACACTTAACTCAGATTTTCTGCTTAAACGCGCAGCTTACATATACTAATGTACCCGACAAGCAAATAAAATGACAGCTCAGAATGTGTAACAAAACTAAAGCAAAGGAACTAAAAAAGTGTTTCTTATTTTTTCAAATCTTCTTCCTACCACAATAAAAATTTTAAACTAATTAATAAATAAGAACACTTAAGGGCGATTATTCTTTGGTTTTCAAAGTTAATTTAAAAAATTTGATTATGAAGATAATTGATGGGCATTTACATCATTTAGTCTCATTGTATGAAATATCACCGTTTTTCAAATTTTACAATGAATAAGACTAATACCTAAAACAGAGGTATTTGTAATTAAAAATGAGAAATACTAACTGCTCAAAGTTGTGCATTTAGAGGTTATCTTTAACATATAGTTTCAAAATAGTAGGTAGAAAAGCAAAAAAGTTACATGCTGTTACATTATCTCGTGGTGACCCGGTTTGTACTTAATGATAACATATATACATACTTAGCATTTACGCACTTCAAAATTCTATCCCGTTGTAATAAACTAGTTAAAAATGAATAGGAATATTGCAGTGTAAGACACTTAAAGGCAACACCAATTGCATTTATAATAAAAACTGCCAAAACAATAAAATGTAGCGACTTCTTAATAATGAACATGAAAATTGCAACAAAGGTACGTTCAAAGAAGAAATTTAATAATATTATAATGGAAATCGCTATTGTCTCCTTTCACTTAACTTAAATTTATTAAATTCTAATACCGCGTGGTACGTCCTCTGGTAGTAATAACTGCTCTGCACTTTGCTGGCATACTCTCAATGCAATTATCAATATGTTCTTGTGGAATTTGATGCCACACTACCGGCAATACATCCCTCGGCTGTTCCACAGTAATAGGCCTTGGATTATGATGATCCAGCTGTCTCTGCAAAAGGTCCCATGCATGCACGATAGGGTTGAGGTCTGGAGATAGCGGAAAAGAGCAAGATGGTTTATTTCCTCATCTGGAAGAATCTGGAGAACCTGCAATTAGCTGTGATTTGGAAGGTGGGGCTCACTAATTTTTACCTACTCTGTACACAAGTACGTTCGATTTCCCTCCCTTAAGAGCTTCTTGTGAACCACCCCTACTCCTCTGAGCTAAGCTGAAGGCACTTTCATCTTTTCTGTTGCTGGTCGACGAAAAAGCTCGATTGCCCCCTCGTAGCTAAATTAATATGCGACCTTTCAATGTATGGCTTTCTTAACATGTAGCCATAAAAGTCATAAGAACCTGTAATAAAAAATTGCCAAAAGTACTCCAACAACACGATAAACTCAATTTACTTTTACGACATATTTGAAATTAATTTAGTCAAAGACTAGGTACGATCTTTTAAGAATACAAGCCGCACAACCCCATTTTCAAGATTTATCTAATTTTCTTACAAACGGAACAACACTTCGTTCCCACTTTACATTATCATACACTATACGTTTGTCTTTCACATTGGCTTGAGTTCGTTTTCTGGCATTCTGGTAGATGGCCTTAAGTCTCGTAGTGGACGGGGAAGCGAATATAATGGTTTGTCGATGTAAAAAGTTAGATTTGGCCAAGGAAATGCAGTTCCTTTTCCTAGTTTAATTTGAAAAGAATGTGTCATAACACTTTTCTATTAATAACACTTGTTAAAGAGTCAGTTGTATATCAAGGTGATGTTGATGTACACGGAATATTTGGTTTTCTCCGTTTCATATGCTTGAAGATGAAACTATCGAAAATATTTTTATATTTGCTAGGAGATTTCTAAGTGTTCGCTTAACGTAAAAGGCCGTGGAACATTAATTAGTAGCAAATGCAAATATATGAATATTTGCAGAGCAACGTATTTTTCCCTGCTTAACTCGAAAACCTTTCAACCTCTGATTATAATATCGAATTGTTTTGTAACAAAGTTCTTGGGGACAACGCATTTTAAATTTATTTAGGAAAATTTCCGCGTTGTTAGTTTACCATAGGAGCGCACGCGGCGCTGCAAGTGGACTTTAGCGAGGCGTCCCCCACTACACGCGACACGAGGAGCGAAGAGCACGAACTAGATCAGATGGAAAACCGGGTACAAACGGAGCTCCCCCAGGAAAAATCATTAACTTTTTTTTGAGTCCAGATCAGAAGAGAGTAGTCGAGCTTTGAAAACCTGTCCTGACCTGAACTTGTAAAATAATTTACCGTAAACCTGAGAACCCTACCTAAAATCCTGAGAAATTCTGTTTTAATCTGGTGGAAACCGCATTCTTACAGCAATTACGTTTCCCTGTACTTTTGCCTAACCTGGGATACCGAGTTTTGTAAAAGTAAATCCAGTTTAAATAAAACCCTTACACTGAATTTATCTGGTTCACACCGCATTCTAGACGTGTATTCCCGTAAATCAATTCGTACCCTAGATTAATCTGGCGCGAGCCGCATTCTTCTGGTGTCACCTCCTGTATATAAATCCCGAGTTTTACTAAACACAATCCCCGTTTAAATAAATCCGTACACTATTGTGGAAACTGAAACCAATAACAGTGTACCTTTCTTAGACATTAAACTAATCCGTAATTCTTCTAATTGTTTAATTTTGGACTGGTTCCAGAAAGCGACATCTTCTGGTCGTTATATCAATTTCTATTCGGAACATCCGATGAAACAAAAAACAAACATTGTGCTGGGCTTAAAAAACCGCATAATGAAGATTTGTCACCCGTCGTTGATTCAAAAAAATCTTGATAAACTGTCAAGTATCCTCATGAATAACGGTTATCCCAAAGTTTTCATTAGAAAATTATTGTTTAGTACTCCCCGTCCTATTCCAGTTAACCAACAACCTGCTGTGCAAGCAGAGCAAGTGATCTACTTAAAACTTCCGTTCATTACGAATTTAACGTATGGTTTAATTAATGTCTTAAAGAATGATCACATCAAAATTGCTAAATATAATTTAAAAACGATCAATAACCTTTTTTCTAAGGTCAAATGCAAAACTCCTATGCTGATGAGGTCGAATGCCGTATATTCAATCGCTTGTCATGATTGTGATAAAAAATATATTGGTCAAACCAGCCAATGGTTAAAAAATCGACTAACTCAACATAGAAGTGACTGCAGAATTGGGAAAAATTCCTGTGCCTTAGCCATTCACTCAAACAGTTTAAACCATCAACCAGATTTTAACGATGTAAAAATTTTAGATATTGAAAACAATCACAAAGGCAGACTTTTTCTGGAAATGTTCCACATTTACAAAGAACCCCTAAGTATGAATTCAAAAACTGATGTTGATCAGCTTAGTGTTATTTATTCTCATGTCTTAGATATGGAGTTGGATAATGGTTAGGTTGGTGTTTTCTTCTTAGACCTTTCTCTGGACGGGGGATTTGGATGGGCAATCAATGAATACCTTCTAATTACGGGGGTGTTTTTTGGTTGTCTGTTTAAATTTTCCCGCCCAGAGGTAGGAATTTGATTTATCTTAGGTTGGTACTAGTTAGTGACCTTCTGTCATTGGTGCATTGCACGTGTTTTGTTTTACAGAAAGTGCGTTGTTACGTATTTTCTTTTAAAATGTTAATTGTAATTTATTAACTTTAAATTTTATATTTTTAACTTCAATTGTATTGGTGTACACTAAGTGTTAACAATTATGCTAGTCCTGGTCAAGTAGTTTCTGTCATGTTTGTTCAAGTTCATTTTATGAACCTCCCAGCTTTGTAAGTATTTAGTCATGCTGTTTTTGAGGTTTTTCCTCTACCTGTTTCTTGTTTTATAGTTGGCTCTGAGGAAGGAAATAAAGTTTTTCGGAAAGCTTAGCTTAATAGCAAAGGGTGGTTTAATTTCTTGCCCTTGGTCGATTACCCCAACAACCAACATCTCAAACTTCATAATTTCTACGACCAAATACTCTCCTTCCGGATTTATATATATATATATATATATATATATATATATTCACTGACACTCTCCAAGTTGTTTCCATTTTCTGTAATAAGTATTTCCTCCTCGCTGTTTGACGTTATTTTTGTTTTTGCAATATTCATTTTTAAGTCTATCTTTTCTGATTCGTTCGTTAGATCTATGAACATTTCTCTTATATCTTGAAGGTTGTCGGATGTTAGAATTATATAGTCTGCGAATTTAAATTTGTTTAATCGTTCGCCGTTGATGTTGGTTCCTTTGTCTTCTCAATTCATTTTCTTGGAGACATCTTCCAGAGCTGCAATAAATAGTTTGGGCTGCTTGTATCCCCTCATCCAACCCCTCATTCGATAGGAACTGGGTTTATTTCTTGATGTAGATCTATTGTACAGCTGGCCTTTTCATATATATTGGTGTAACAGCTTTATATATCTAGAGTCAATTCGGATATTTTGTACGCTTCTTTCGACTGCCCATGTTTCTATCGTAGGTATCGAAAGGCTTTTCGTAATTAACAAGTATAAGATACAAGAATAAATTAAACTCATTAGTTTTTTAAATTAGAGTTCGAATGGTTAAAAGGTGGTCGTTTGTAGAGTACCTATCCACTGCAAAATTCTGTCTGTTCTACAGGCTGATAGTGATGACGATTTTTGTTAAAAGTTTATATACCTGTGATAGGAGTGTTATTGGACGATACTTTTCTATTAGTTTTCTATCGTCTTTTTTGAAAATTAGCACGTTTTCGATTTATTCTGTTCCGATGGTATTTGTGCTTGATGCGAGCATTTACTGAACAATGTCTTGAGAAATGTAATTAGCGTTTTGTCTGCGATTTTTAGCAACTCAACACTATTTTCCTGCCTCTATCAAAATGTTTAATTTTGTATTGCTATAAAAAATTCTTTCATAACATAAAGTCATAATAGCAATATGTTCCAAACTGGGTGAAGCAGGAAACAATTTAGATAATTTATGTAAATGTAGTTAAATTGACATAGGTATACTGGGTGACCACATAATGAGGTAATAGCATGTAACTTTGTTTTTAACCCTATTATTTTGAAATTTTAAACTGATATGTTACCTATAAATGCGCAACTTTAAACATTTCTTTCACCTTAGTTATGACTTCCGGTTTGGCCGGAACTGATATCAACTTTTTATTTTTAATTACAACTACCTCTGTTTTTTATGAAAATCTTATTCCCTGTAAAATTTGCGATAAGCTCATCTGTCAGCAATGCCATTCACGTTTGAAATGGCGAATACACACAAATGATAACCATAACAATTTAAATGCCCATTAAAGATATTTGTCAAGAAGTTTTTCATCAAAGCTGGCTTTGAAGAAAAAAGAATAATCAACTTTCGTGTTATTTTTATTAATTGTCTTAAAAACTTCATTGTGGCAAGACGATAATAAAAAAATTAGCTAGCTTGCAATTTTACTTTTTCTAGCTATTTTAAAAATAATCAGGTTTGTTCTTTATATTAAATTAAAGTAAATACACGGACCATTCAAATAGTGCAACATAAGGGGGGGTATTTAAAAAAAGTTGGATAGTTCGCTTTTATAATTTTTTTCTTTAATCTTCTCGCTATAAAGAAATTTTTAAAAAATCAATAAAACAAACACTTACAAAAATTTAATTATGTTTTTGTTTTAAAAGTCAGGTTAACAAATTAATTGTGAATATCATGAATGTATTGTAAATATAATTCTTACAAAAAACGAAGATAGGAGTATTTAAAAATAAAAAGTTGATCTTAGTTACGGCAAAACCGGAAGCGAAAACTAAGGTTAAGAAAGTCTAAAGTTGCGCGTTATATCTTAGTTTAAAATTTGAAAATAATATGTGCAAAATAAAAAAAAGATACATATTATAATCTCATCTCGTGGTTATCCGATATGTTAAAAATCTAACATCACCATTTTTGTGTTACAGTTACAATAAATACTTTTCACATTTTATGAGTAACTTTTTTGGTACCTACTACAACTTAATTAAGCTTTATACCGAAGTAAAATACAATTGCCAATTATGTAATCAAAAAAGGATTTTTAGTATTTAAAATTTCACTATTTATGTTGCACAATCGGCAACGTAGTTTTATAATCAGTTGCTACAGCAATTAGTAGCAGTAGAATTTTTTCATATTTCTGATGCTTTGTTACTATAACAATATTTATGAAAAACAATCGTTGTGTAATAACGACTGTTATTTTAATATTGTCACCATAGTGATCTAAAAAACCAAAATCTACAAAATTGTTATACGTAGGTTTGCAAAATAAATAAAAAGACTAAAATATTACAAAACTTGTATTACAAGTTTTAGTAAACATATGTTATCAGTATTATTTTGTTTAAAGAATGTAAACGTACTATGGAAGGCTCGAACGAAAATCCCATTCGTAACAAGATCAAGGACACGATTGTTGCATTGCGAAAACGAGAACAGTTACCGGCTTTGATAAGAAAATCTGAGGTCAAAAGGTTGCGTTTTCATTCGTATAAAACCACCTTCTGCCCTGAGTTCGGCACTTCAGTGGTCCAGCTACAGAGTCAAACATGGCCAAGTTCGCAGTTGTTATCCTCGCCGCTTTCGCATTCCAAGTAAGTTTTCCATTTTAAATAATATCTTCTCCTTACATTTCTAAATTCATTGCGGCTACAATAATGTATTGCAATTTTTTAATTTCCAGGCCGCCTCCGCAGGCGTGTTTATGCACCAAGGTTACCAAGGCTACCAAGGTTACCAAGGTAGGACTTTGGGAGATTACGAATATGGACTCCAAGTCCCAAGCTGGAATCTCCATTTCCACGGTTACCCAACTGGAAAGATCGATGCTCTCTTCGGACAACTCCAAACCGTTGGCCAAGACTTGAGCGTGTACTTCCAAAGGACCCTTCCCAACGACCGTCTTGTCACCAAGACTCTCGTCTGGCAAAGCCGTGAACTCGCCTACTACATCGATGCCATCATCGAACGACTCCAAGCTGAGGTGAGCGTATATTCGTTTTTATTTCCTTAGTATCACCACTGTGCTGCATACTAACTTAAACAGAAACTTTTCTTGTAAAAAAACATATTGGCAGTACGATTGAGTTACTAGGTGCTTTTTGCTAAAAACAATCAAATTATTTTGGTTATATATTTGATGCTCAGGTGTATAATAGTATATTATATACCTAGGTTGAGAAGTGAGCTATTATTTACCGAGAAATTTTATATCCTGAGGCGGGTAGCGCCGAAGGATATAATTTTCGAGGTAAATAATTGCCTTCTCAACCGAAGTATATATAGTATTTTTTTTACTACTAATAGCCGAACTAACACCAAAAGATCTTATTTTTATTTTAAAATTAGCCATTTCCCCTATTATTCAAACATATCGAAATATTAAGTAGCCTGGGGCTCGGTTAAGAAGGCAACGAATAAAACAATTGAAACTGATGGGTTCCAATGAACGTCATTATTCTAAAATAATTGGAAGGTTTTAAGTAAAAGTATTACAATAAAATATTAAAATATGGCTGAGAATGGTAATTCTATTAATAGTGAAAATGCAGCAGTGCACATGACTTGTAATAACTGTACAATCAACTATTATTTTAAATGATTTTCATATTTTTTGATAATTTTCATTATCTTTATTAACCTAGGTAAATAATGAATTATTATTATTTACCTAGGTTAATAATGAACTACTTCTCATTACACAAATGAGGTAAACAATAAGGTTTTCTCATGTTAGTAGTAAAAAAAAGTGCATTATAACCTTATTTCTCATTTAGACCTACAATTACAATGGACAAGTTACCATTGTTCTTGAGCAAGTCATCGCTGAACTCCGTGACATCCAAATGCAATACCATCAAATTGCCGCTTACACCACCGATGTATACGCCGCCGTCAGCCAAATGAAAAACGAATTCTACATGACCGTCCAACGCACTGTTGCTCAACTCGAAAAATTGGTCCGCTTGGTCCAAGTAGATTTTGAACGTAAGTTGTTATTTATTACACCTTCTTACAATCAACAATATTGTCTATATATTTAAGACCATTATAATAATTTAATAATTGTGATTTCTAGAAAGCCAAGGTGAACTTTACATGATCGTCGAAACTTTGGTCGCCGACTTCTTGTACGCTTTCCAAAACATCTACAGTCGCGTTCAATACTACGGCGCATATGGTCAACAATCCCCCAAACAATTGGTTTTCCAAATCCAAGAAATTACCCAAGGTTTGATTGGATACCTCCAAGGTGTTACTCACTTCGATGGACACCGCAAATATGCCATCTACGAATACGTCCAACACGTTGGAGCCATCATGACCAGAATGCAAGAAGTAGAAGTAAGTCAGCATTTTTTCCCACAATCCCACATATTCTAATGTTCTCTTCTTTAGCGTACCTACGGAAATGTTGAAATCGACGCCATCTTCCAACACGCTTACGGTAAACTCCGTCGCGTTCTTGTACCTTTCATGCAAATGATGAACACCGAAAACATGCAAAACGTAGAAGTTATCCGCATGGAACTCATCAAGGAACTCCAATTTGTCGCTGAAGCTTTCGAAAAATTCGCTCTTTACACCCATGCT
>JABXWE010041546.1:0-16080 GCA_014611495.1 Limonius californicus | reverse complement strand
CCTTATTCAACGCAAAAGACAGAACTAACGATTTTTTAAAATCAGGTATTTACAAATTAAACTGTTCACATTGTAATTATGTACACATAGGTCAAACAATCAGAAATTTTGACACCAGATACAAAGAAGACATACGCTCATACAAATATAAACACCCAGAAAAATCAAACTATGCTAAACACTTATTAGAACACAATCATGCATTGACATCAAATAATATAATAACATTTTTACACTTCTGTGATGATAAACGTAAATTGGATATACTCGAGGCCTTTCAAATTCACAAACACACTTTAACAAACACACCTTTAATGAATGAGCAAATTGAGCTCATAAATTCCCCGCTATTGGAAGTTTTGGAATAGAAGACCTGAGCCAAGCCCAAAACCAAGATCCAGTGGGCTGTTACCCAAGCAACTACAAATGTTTACTTCATTAAATGCTTTTGATAATGACATATTGTATGTCGAAATACGTATAAAGCAAAAATAAAAATAAATACCTGTTGAAATTGCCTTTTATTATTATTAATATATAAAGTATGAATTTCAACGAAGTAAGGCAGCAAACAATTAACAAATATATAAGTGACATTTAGTTTAATGGCCGTCGTTATGACAGCGGCCGCGAAATTAAATTTTGCGGCCGTCGCTATGACAACGGCCGCGAAATTGAATTTTGCGGCCTGCATGGCGTACGCGAAGCTGTTACTTCGCGTACAATTGCACAAAAACAAATATACGATCAAGGCTACTTGGAAAGACTTAAATTCCTAAAGCGTGCTCCCAGCATGCTCCCAACGTGACGTCAGCGGGTGGGAGCGAGACAGTATGATCTCACTTACTCGCTGGGCGGTAGCACACCGTACTCTCCTTACACCATGGTCAGAAAGTGCCATTTTGTTATTCTTATTTTTAATTACATAGCAGAATAGGAAGCATGTTCTTTTTAGTTAGTTGATTTCGTGCATTTTAGATATGTTTCTTTACATAACTATATATTTATATGTTCCTTTATATATAAATAAAGCTTGTTTCTTTAATATAAAATAATTATTTCGAATCCATTATTCCTACAAATATTTTGTTTGCCTGGCCCCGTGAGACCCGGCTCCCCGACTCGTGGTATGATTTAGGGCGCCCCGGCTGGAAGGTTTTAAATTGTATGCTACCGGAGCTGGCTGATCCGCGAATTCCTAGAGGTTTACAAGCTCCCATTCCGAGCTAATAATCAATGCTAAAAAAAAGAAAAACCAAAGTTTAATCATTTTATTCAATTAGGACCTATTTCTTGTTATAATTTATTAGTTTGTATTTTTATTTCATTCTATAGTTTTAGGTGTGTATGTAAATCATAATAAAATTATCTATATTCGGCAATTTATTCTCTACCTATTCCGTTTATTTTTACTTCATTGTAATTCATTTTTAGAACTAGGTAGGTAGGTCTTTAATATTTTATGCTACGTAGCCCTTTACGGTGTATACGTAGCCTTAAATAAGGCAAGTAAATTGGGTTGCCTATTTTTAATTTTTATGTCGTTACGAATTCAGCTAGGCTACCTTCCCACACTGAACTGTATACTAAAGTAACTGGAAAGGAGGTAGTATACCCTTTGTGATTACTATTTTGAGGCCGAGCGAGATAGATAGTGTGGTGGGATTGCCATTACCGTCGTACTCATTGTAGCGTACGGAGCGCGGTAATAAATTTTCCTGTTCTTTAAATTAAGTTTAAATTTTGATTCAATTTGTTAAAAATGGTTGTGAATTGTGTTGCTTACGGATGTAAGATTTTGCATGCTAAAGGGACTAGCCTTCAGTTTCATAGGTAAAGTAATAAATAATAATTTTTACGATTGTTAGGTTATGTCCGTAGACATGCCTTATTTAATTTTTTTTACTTTTATTGTGAATTGTGGAAAAACATTACGTTAATAACCCGTGTCTTGCATATAGGTTTCCACATAGTCGACCACAGATTTTAAACCTTTGGGTTAATGCTATTAGAAGGCAGAACTGGGTACCTTCAAAGACAAGCACTCATTTCTTAGAATCAGATTACATAAGTAAGACTGGAACAAAAAATGTAAAGGTGTTAAAGCTTGATGCTGTTCCAAGTATTTTTCGTTTCCGCCTCATTTACAAAAAACGACTAATTATCGACGAGAACTTGTGCGACATACACTACAGGATATTGCTTTGAATGAGCCCGAACCTGTAAGTATTTATTTATATATCAATTTATTTATTTTATTATGTGTAACTATACTCAGTGAAACTGTGCTATTTTGTTGCAGGGTTCATCAAGAATGGATGTGGACGAAGCGGATCCTAATGGTCATACATATGCTAACGTTGAAACGCAAACATCACCAATAAGCTTTTTTTCGCCAACTAGGACTCATTTGCGCCGCAAGGTTAAAACTCTACAACAAAAAGTTAGACGAAGGAATGTTAAAATTTCCACAATGACGCTATTAATACAGGAAATTAAAAGCCGAGGTTATAGTACTGAAGCTTTAGATGCTGTTTTGAAGAGTAATTTTGAAGGATTTCCCTTGGAGCTTATTATGCACCAGCATAAAAATCAAACTGCAGCTACGCAACGTCGGAGATATACGGATATTATAAAGCAATTTGCCCTCACACTGTATTTTTATTCGCCGAAAGCATACAATTTTGTTCGTCAATATTTTCTTCTACCTAATCCACGCACCACCCGAAACTGGTTATCCAAATTAAACTGCCTTCCTGGTTTTTTACAGGAAGTATTTGAATTTTTAAAAGAAGAGGTTAACACTAAGCCGTACATTAAAGAGTGTGCTCTTATTTTCGATGCCATGTCTATCAGAAAACAAATCTCATGGGATGAAAAATTAGGAAAACATTCTGGTTATTGTGACTATGGTGGCATAGTTGATGTAGATATAGAAATGCCTGCATCTGATGCATTATTTTTTCAAATTGTAAGCTACAAAAATCACTTTAAATGTCCAGTAGCTTATTTCCTTACCAACAAAATAAATGCTAATATGCAAGCGCAGTTGGTAAAATCTTGCTTGCACAAGCTATTTGAAATAGGAATTAAAGTACGATCTATTACTTGTGATGGCTCTTCAACAAATATTCAAACATTCATCCAATTAGGATGTACAATTACCTGCAACAATATAGTTTCATATTTTCAGCATCCCTCTTGCAACGACAAAGTGTATTGTTTGTGGGATAATTGCCACATGCTAAAATTAGCACGAAACACTATAGCGGAAAAGGTAGTTTCCATAGAAGGGAAAATAGTAAACTGGACGTATTTACAAAAGCTTGACGAACTACAAGAACGTGAAGATCTGAAGTTTGCTAACTCATTGACGTCAAGCCACGTTAATTACAAAAATAAAATAATGAATGTCCGTTTAGCAGCGCAGGCTTTAAGTAGTGGGGTTGCAGATGCTTTAGATTATCTGTGTGAAAAAGGCAGCAAAGATTTGCAAGGATGTAAATCTACAACAAAGTTTATCCGAATGATAGATAGAATTTTTGATATTTTAAATAGTCGGAATCCTTTTGGGAAGGGGTATAAAGCACCCATTAGGCCTACAACTGTACAATATTTCGCTGAAGTATTCCAAGAAACAACAGAATACATAAAAAAATTGATAGTTGATGGTATACCTATACTAAACCACCCTAGGAAAACATGTGCATTAGGTTGTATACTGACAATGTAAAGCACATTAGCATTAGCAAAAGATTTATTTAATAGAGAACTAGAACCGATAAGTTATTTTTTATCATATAAGTGTTCACAGGATCATGTAGAACAGTGCTTCCCAAAGTGGTGGGCCGCGGCCCCCTAGGGGGCCGTGGCCTACCCGCAAGGGGGCCGCGAAGAGCCGCGAATATAACAAATAAATATATCTTCGTTAAATAAGTTTAACTGTTGAATATGCACATACTTCAATTAAAACCATACCATTGGCGAAGATCTTGTTTTACCAGCAGTGATAAAAATTTGCAAAACAGTTCATAGTTTAGAAGTAGCCGAACCCCTTAAAAATATTCCTGTGTCCAATAATACAATTAAAAGAAGAGTACATTGCATTGCCGAGAATATTAATTTAACCTTACTTTTACGCATAAAACAAAGCAGTAAAATTGCCATTCAGCTCGACGAATCCACTGATAACACAAATGATGCTAAATTAATGGTTTTTATTAAATTTCAATACAATTTACAGCTTCATGAAGATATGTTGTTTTGTAGAAATCTTTCTGGTACTACAAAAGGCGTTGATATTTTTAAAACTATAAATGATTTTTTTTTGAAAAATGAATTAGCATGGGAAAAATGCGTTGGTGTATGCACTGATGGTGCAGCAGCAATTTATATCTGAGGTATAAAAAGTTTGCCCAAATGCGAAACATGTGCATTGTATTATCCATAGAGAAAATTTAGTTTTTAGAAGAATGGGAAATGAACTAAATGAAGTGTTGTTAGATGTTTCAACAATAGTAAATTTTGTAAAACGCAATGCGAGTTCATCAAGATTATTTCGCATTTTATGTAAAGAAATGGGTTCTGAACATGAAAGTCTGTTATATCACACAGAAGTAAGGTGGCTGTCACGTGGAAGAGTCATAAAAAGAATTCTACAATTAAAACACGAGCTTAGGGTATTTCTTCTAGAAAAGAAACCAGATTTAGCTGCCCTTTTTTGCGATGATAGGTGGATGTGTCTATTTTCGTATTTAGCGGATTTTTTTGAAAAGGTTAACGAACTGAATCTTTCTCTTCAGGGAAAAAGTACTAATTTACTGATTCTTAACAATAAGCTACAAACCTTTCAAAAAAATTGTCCGTATGGACCAAGAGCTTTGCACAAGGAAACAGAAGCATGTTTATTTCTTTGCATGAATTTCTTGAAGAAAATAACATGACGTTGTCAACAGAACTTAAAAAAAATATCGTAAATCATTTAACAGAATCAATTAACTTCTTTGAAAAGTATTTTCCGAATTTAAATCAAAATAAAGAACATGACTGGATAATAACAGATTTAGTAATAATTTACAATCTGATCATCTTCCTTGGAAATTACAAGAGGAATTAATTGACTTGAGATCGGATTCAATACTCGCATTGGAATTTTCTGGAAGCGATATTTCAGAATTTTGGATAAAGCGGCAAAACGAATATCCCTCATTAACTGACTCAGCATTAAATATTCTGGTTCCGTTTGCAACAACATACCTCTGCGAATCGGCATTTTCAACTATGTTATTAATTAAGAACAAGCATAGATCATGCCTATCAACAGAATCATTAGAAAATAATCTTAGAATATCAATTTCAAATATAAACGCCAGAGCTAAATTTGTTGGGTAATAATAGTCAAACACATCCATCACATTAAATTTAATCTATTAACATTAATGTAATTAATGCTAATTATTATTTAATTTTTTGTTTGCTTTTTTGTTGAATTTTTTTTATGCTTTTTATTTCACTTTGCACAAAATTTGACTTCTTAAAAACGCCCGAAACATTACTAAAGATGCTAATGAAAATTTTGCAGCTGTATTGTCTACTAATTTATTAGTAATAAGGAATAGACGGAGATCGCCCGTCGTAACCTGTATGCAATAAACATTAATTATACTATTTTTCATATTATAATTAATAATTAATTTTCTTCATTTACTAATAATAGTGTATTTAATTATAGAATATATATGCATACACAAAGCAAAATTTTTTTTAATCTAACTCAATTCTAAAAAAAAGTTAGGGGGCCGTGGTTTATCGATATGAGTTGCAGGGGAGCCGCGACATCAAAAAGTTTGGGAAGCACTGAACTAGTGTATAGTATCACTGGGTCATATATATTCTAAAACTTTGTTCGCCTAGTATATCTGTATAATATACACATATATTTCCAACTTTCATTCAACTAAACAATTTATTGTGTCGTTTGGGAGACAAAACTTCTAAATCATGTTCTGGTTGTTTGCAAAATTCTCTGAATATTCTACATTAACGTATAGAAAATGTAGATTACTGGTATAGTACATGAAGCACTACTGAACCAAGTGAAGCAAACCATGTTGATTTTAACTGTTTGTTGATATTCAAGGAAAATCAATCTTAACAGGCGTTCATTATGTAGACGTAACGTGTTTAGCGCAATATATGACAAGCTCTTATTCCAAATTCAAACACGTTGGAAAATAACGTTTACTATGGTTTCTAAGCTCTTATTAAAAAACAGAACAATATAATAATATATAATAATTGCCTGAATATACCAGGAAAAGTTTTTAGTGTTATTGAAACGTTTGCTGTAGTTTCATCAGAATAGCTGTTCAGAAAGAAGAATTATAAACTGACATTCAATATTTTTCGAACAGCCTGATGTCCTAAAATTGTCTTGACATTAGTATCTCTTTATTATTAGTTTTATTGTAGTATTGTTAGTTATAGTGATTTGCAGAAACCTAGAACAAAAATCATAATTTTAAGTAAGGTAGGTCGCCCAAATAACGCCCGGTCCCTAAATATGCCCACCTGACAGTACAGTAGTGTATGTAGAAACACATAAATGCTAAAAACCGTTGAGCGCGGGAGTTAGGAAAGGGCGGGGTGTGTAGTCATTTGTCACGTTGCCAGCTCGTTGCCGCCACGCGTTAGGTCAGTGGAGTGCAATATATGACGTGGAGTTGCTGCGCGTTGTGATTTTATTATTACGTAATAAGTTAAAAGGTATGGTATTTACAAAGTTGTGCTTAAACTCTATATTTATTAACTTCAAAATAACTAAATGTGTTTATATTTCATAATTTTAATAAAAGTCATTGTATTTGTGGTAAATTATCTAGCACAAATGTGCGCGCATATAGTGGAGTTGTGCCCAGTAACGCCCATATTACACGAGTAGTGGGCGTTATTAAGATCACGTAAAATAATGCATCTATTTATGTTTCCCTTGTTTAAGATACTTAATTACGGATAAAAACAAACTACTGGCGGCTCTCACAGAAGTGACAGAGCCATGATACCATTGTCCCCTGTGCCTTCAGCTACCATTATAGAATCAGAAGCTAATGCAGAGGTAGTGCACGCTGTCACTACAGATACGGCTTCTGATTCTGACGATAACATATCTTTATCAGTGTTGAAGGATTCTACCAATAGTATGTCTGCAGAAACAAGGATGGATACCGTGCACTCTGTTGCAAGTGCATCCACCATGTCACCTTTCCAGCAATTTTTGCCGTCACCGCAATTCAAAAAAAAAAGAAAACAGCTCCTCGAAAAAAAGCAATCAACTACAAAGCACAACAGGTAACAAGAGACTTGTTTTCGGATAAAAAAAATAGTACACATACCAAACAGAAAAGTAGTTTAACAAAAGAAGAAGTTAAGAACAACTCTAAAGACGATGACTGGTACTGTCAAGCATCTGAACATAATAAAATGGAAGACATGTGCCAATGTCAGCTATGTGGAGTCCTGGTATCATGGACTGTGTGTGGGTATGTATAAGGAAGATATGTATTTTAATTGTCCTGGAGGCAGCAACTGATTTTATTTAATGGAAATGTTTGATTGCTGTGATTTGTTGTAGAACATTGTTTCATTTAATGCTATTTCTTTGATTATTTTAGTCTGGGCGTTATTTGGCTCAATGGTGCTTAATAACGCCCATTGACATAGTTTTTTTTTCTTTAACCTAAATGAAGAAATTTAGCATTTTTGTTACACGAAAGTAGATTTTTTATAAGAAATACATATGTTTGATTTAAAATAATGATAGTTTATATTCCACTGGTAACCTTTGTTGAGATATTAAATGAAAAACCCTTATTTGGCCGTTAATTGGGCGACCTACCTTAATCACACATACTCAGCCTTACCTTACCTTTAATACAATGTACTAGTGTTCAAAATGCAGTGTAAACCCCGTGAATCCATTCATGTGGCGTTTTTTTCGCATTAATTCAGGCATGCTACATCTTAAATAATTTATTTTTTGATTAGTATAATACCTTTACAATGCTTTGTACGTACAAATATCAAAATAAGGAATTTGACATGTCTAAATTGCTATAAGAGCAATACACCATTGTCAAAAATATTATTAAACAATTTTTAACTGAACTTCTAAATTAATAGTGATACCGATAGCATTCGAGATCAATAATCCTGTAATTGTATTTATGTGTAGCAATATGTCTCATAATCAGTAGAAGTTCCTCAACAACGTATGGCCAAGTATATGCGCCATTTATTGATGACCCTGTACACATATAGTTACAGTGATTGGTAGAAATAAATGGAAAGCTCGAACTATTTAAAAGACATTAAAAAATCAAAATTGGAATTAGAATCAAGCAATTTACTTTACTTTAATTCAACGGCGGAACGTATTAAAAATACAGGATGTGTCAAAATTGAGCAACAAAATTGCAGGAGACGTAAAAAGCCCTAAAATACCAATGAGAATTTTAATATGGGCCTTGGCTCAAAAATATGGTGAAATAAAAAGTTTAATTTGCGATCTGTCTGTAAATGAATTTTAAATAGATTGATGTTAAAACAGTAGTTTCCTATATAATTATAAATTTAACTTTCCATTAACTTTCTAAACAAATATGGTAACATCCTTAGGCAATAGCGTTATTCCTAGTAGCAGCAAGAATAATTTGGTTTTCCGTAACGACATATATAACTGAAATTCTTCAATAAATTGACAGAGATTTACTAGATTTCTAGAAAAATATACACCCAAGGGGATCCTAACCCGACCTGGCAATACAAAGTTAAATGTGACTTATTATATTGGCAAACCATCACCATCAATTTCATGTCATCTCCGAGGATTAAGAACACTGGTAACTGAATTGCAGCCAATGGAAAAACCAATGCGTATAGTTTGTTTTGTTCCGATTTTAAGAAAATCAGATAAATTTACGAGATTAGAGTTGTGTTTGTTATGTTCTTAAAGGATGGTGGTTTGAAGGAAGGAAATAATTTCATTGAAATAATTCTATATATATTGTGTAATTTTATAGAAATAATTATTTTAATATTATCGCCCAACTTCGGCTAGCTCAAAATTAAAAATTGTTATGTAATTTGTTATAAAAATAAATAAATCTTCACGTTGGTGGCGCCAATAATACAAATTAAAATGAATTGTTTGTCGAACTATAAACTTAATTTTCAATTTACATTAGCATATAAAAATTACAAAGATCTTAGGGATATTTTCGTGTCCTCTCCAAAGATAGTTATCTAATTACAATAGTAGATCACACAAATACAAATATAGATCAATTGTGAACTTATCTTTATCCTGTTAATGTTTGAACGAACCTTTACATCTAATTTCCTCAAATCTGCAACGGCTGCATCTTAATCCCTTTTTATCCAGATGTTCCGAAGCGGCTGGTTGATGACCTCTTACAATTTTAATAGTTACAAGTTGTTAAAATCCAGGAAACACTTTAACAACTTTTGTTTAAATGTATTAAACAGATCAGGTAAGTAGATTTGTAAATTAATCTTTTAATTCAACAAAAATTTCGTTCGAAGAATTATAACTTTATCTTTTCCAGGAACCGTTGGAATTACAAAACACATAAAAACACATCACATGGGATACTTGAACTTATTTAAACTTTCTTAAGTTGACATAAACTTAACACACATTTGTCAACCAACTTAGGCCCAGCCCACAATTTTCAAAACTATCTCTTAATACATTTTAAATTTAACATCGGAGCTCAAAATTATACGTGCTGACTCTACAAACATTTAAAACAGACTCAATTCGAAATTTGGTATAAAATCCCACTTTAAAATTAAAAATGTACCAATAGGAAACTAGATATTAATCTACTACATCTTCAGCTGTTTTCCAACATTATAAAATTGTTAATATCTCAATAAATACACAAAATTTGAACAAATAAACTTCAGAATCATCATCCTCAGAAAATTACAAACTTTTTAATATGAATTAAGCCACGGTTTGCAACAAAAAATAAACACGTGTAAAAATTATAAATTTTAGACAAAATTCAATTAAACTCCAAAAACAACCATCTCAACATCAACATTAATCACAAACAAAAGTACAGAAATACAAATACACCCTGCACAACTTTACCCAGGACAACCCAAAACATCGTCTACACCACATATAGACGTCTCAATACTATTCCCTAAGGAATATCCACCCATACTGCATTTCAAATCCAAATAAGGCACTACGTAGCACTTTCCGAAGATCGTAGCTACATCACAATCCAATCCGGTATACATTTATCATTTTCAATCATTATAACTTTACAAATAACATTCTTTACATGATAATCAAGCTAATTAAATACTATTTCAGGGAAGAAATGGACTTCTCCATCAAAAATAGTATCCTTTTACATATACGTTATTCATTACGAAGCAAAAATCACATCATATAAGTGTTACGAAGAAAAATTAACATAGTGTAAATATAGTTTAGAATAATTATAATAATTTAGGGTAAATAACATGGCAATATATATATATATATATATATACATAAAAATTGTCATTGAGACACCCAAACCGCATACTCATTGCTATTATGGCACCCAAAAATACCAAGAGGCACCCGGCTTTGGGTGCCACAGTGTTTCGTGTGTATAAATTCGTCCCAGGCTTCGAAAAGGTCAGTAACCTCGTTTAACAAAAAATAGGTCGGGAGCCATATTGACACCCATTATTCTGGGATATACAGTTTAGTTCGTTGATTTTATCATAGAGGTCGCTTTGTTATATACACGTATATAAAATTATTTATTTGTTGTAAATGTGGCACCTTGTCATGGGTTGTATTTTCCGGCACCCACGATTTGGCAACACCGCTATAGTATATTACGCTCCAAGATCGGTAATTCGCGTATAACAGATCGAGAAACAGTGGGAAATATGAGACCCTTTGGGCTTCGATTTTCTAACTTTGAAATCTGTTGTAAATTCTTTACGATCGAGCGTCATTTAAAATTTTTTGCATTGTTTATTTTTATTTAAAAATACAAAATGTATTAGGAGTATTTTTTATACAGGGTTCGATAGCTCGTACACCGTAACAGATAAAAGAAAACTTTCTAATCCAGATGTAAACTGTGGGTCAATGCGCATACATAAAAATTATTTTCAAATATACAGGTAGTTACAAAAAGTGTGGCACGCTTAAGGTAATTTTTTAAATGGAATGCCCTGAATATGTTTGCATATTTAACACTTCTCTTGGGATGTTTATTCATATCTAAAATATTAGCGCCATCTAATGTCTGGTGTAGACGTAATAAATTTGTTTTCAAAAATTTAATTTTTACATTACTCCACTTAACATTTCACCACTTCAGCGGCCGCAGCGTTGAAGACGAAATTAAGTAAAGACCTTATTGCAGGAGGTTGTAGGGTGTTCTTTTCTAAATATCGTAGAGCCACCATGTACAGGATGTTCAAAATTAATTTTCACATTTTGAGAACTTTAAAGTTATTTTTCTCAACTTTTGCAAATGAAGCACCCTGTATATTTTTAACGATGTTATGTAGAATTAAATACGAACATTTTTTGTATGTACATCCTTATGGCTATTTGTAAGCACTTTTGATTTATTGAGCAAATAGTACAAAATTCAACAATATTTATTAAAAAAATTAAGGTTTTCTCAAATAAAACAAAACACCATGTTTTTGTAGCCCATAAAAACAACATGCATTTTTTTCATTGGGTGCATGTTATGCTTGTGTCTCGATCTCACACAGCACATTAGTGAATTTTTTGGCTGTAAATTATTTTGGTTGTTTGTGTCCGACAAAACAATAAAGCATCTGTTCGCTAGCAATCGTTTTGCACAAACGTATCAACTTTCATTTTTTGACATTGATTTGACACTTAATCAGTAAGTAGTTTATAACGTGTTGGTTGTGGAACCGGGAAGTAGAAATAGCTTAGTTTTTTATTGTTTTATTGTTTACAATGCGATTTATTAGATAACTAATATTTAGAATTTTTGTGAACTAAAAATAATGACCTGAAAGAAATATACTCCAGTGAGCCTTAATCTCTATATTATATGTTATAGAGTGAATAATTTTAAATTAAACATAATATTCGTTATCCTAAGCTGCATGCAGTTCTAAAAGTCTAAAAGTTTTTATTGATTATACAGGGTGATTCACGACGAATAGTAAATATTTTACGGGGTGTTAGTAGGGACTATGTTGAGTAAAAAAGTTCATATAAATATATGTCCAATTCTCAATAATTGCAGATGGTATCTGTTTTGATTGAGGAAAGCTAATCACTAATTTATTGCATTTATTTACAACAAAATAAAACAAAACAATAACAGTTTAAAGCAAATGCTCAAAAATACCACCATCGACTTCAATACACCTTCTAACTCTATCGGCATAAGTGTGTGTAGCTCTTCTGAGTTTGTTCGTTTATGCGAACAGCACTATTCATAATGCGAGCGACCAATTCGTCCCTTGTGTTTACTCTTTCTTTGTATATTTCGCTTTTCATCAAACCCCATAAACAAAAATCTAAAGGGGTAAGATCTGGCGACCTAGGTGGCCAATGAACACGACAAGCGATGTTGATAATTTGTTTCAACAGTGGCTTGAGGATTTTCTTCTGACCACCGATGTGAAATTTGCGTCAGTGAACAATGTTGATGAAATTACTCCGCTATTAGCAATTACCCACCTACAAAATTTCAAGCGTCTGGCTTCATCTCCTGTATGAAGGTGATGTACACGTTGTAGATGAAAAGGGCACAAGCCATGAAAATGTAATGTTCGCAATCCTGTTGTGGAACACCGATTCGCATAGAAATTCTTCTTGTACTTGTTGAAGGACTATGTTCTACTAACTGAAGAATGCCTTCTATTTCTTTTAAATTCTGTACATTTGCACGTTCATAAGCAATACAACTGCTAGGAACTGTACCAGTCAAACGCAGTTTGTTGAAAACATAAGTGAACTCCCAGCAATTTGGTATTCTGCGGTTGGGAGCGCTTTCTTTGCATTTAAGTCTTTTGTGATTATGTCTTTTACTTCATTTGATGTTACCAAGCGTATAAGTTCGGTTGATTGTCCTGGTTTTTCTAGGACATTTGAATTTCATTTTGTTCATCTTCTTAAGCGCATTAACAAAAATGTTAGCCTTTTCTTTATCAGTTTTGGCCTATCCACCCTTTGGTTTTCTTATGGGTGGTATGTGTACTCTCGGTTATTTCAATTTCCGCGTTGCTTGCCAGTGTTCGGTGTCAGCTGATGGTGTCAGACTTTCAAGGTATTCCTGGAATGAGTTGTTCTTGAGTTCTGTTAGGAATTCTTTCAGTTGTCTGACTGCTCGATTATAGTTAATTTTATCCTGTGAATGTCTTGACGTTTGCCAGATTTTCCGAAGTCTTAATTTTTCTACTATTTTCCCCGAATGTTTATTGGATAGCCGGTTGTTTTTTGCTTCTGTAATTTTTGAGCTGAAGTTGCGTCCCAGGCAGCTTCTTGTATAAGTTCAGTGAATTTTTGTACTTCGGTTTCCAGTTCTTCCGTCGTTTTGAGTGAAAGCCTTAGATTAATCTGCATTTATTAATTCGTTGTAAAATGACAAATTTTTTTTTGATATTGCAGTTTTGCTGCCTGTTCCTTTTCCTTTGTTTCAGAGTAAATGGTTACTATCAGTGGGCCATGCCAATCTTCTATAACTACGCTTGCTGCCTGGAGATATGTTTCTTCAACTTTATCCAGGGTATGGTGCTTAATACCATGTCGTATTATAACTGCTGCACCGGGTCTGGCCTTTCGCTCTGCGTTGGGATGAGCTGTGTTGTATGTTATGTAATGTATTTTGAAGCTGGTGCTAGATGTTAGATGGGATATAAGTAAAATATCGATTTTATGTAGGGCTAGAATTAATTCTATTTCACATTTGTGACTTGTGACACCGTTTGCGTTCCATAATGCTGTTTTGTATAATTGAGCCATTATTGTTTGGGTTTTGCATGGGTCATCTCTTCTCCGAGCTGTCTGATTTCTAGTTTCAATTCCAATATGGCTTGTTGTTGTTTTTCTATTTGCTGCTGTAAGTGTATATTTTGTTGTTGTAGTAAGCATTTTGTTGTTGCAGGAGGGTTATAACTTATAATGTTATATTCTGGTTATTGTTGATGTAATTGTGGATATTGATTTTGTTGAGGTTGTTTTGCTGCTGCTTGAATTTGGACATCATACAGCGTCCCTGGTTTGGTACAGCTTAGTAGCGGAAGCAAAATACACTGTGACGCGGACGATAACTTGGGGATTCACCGGGCACCCCGAAGCCGGCATGAACTTTACAATTCTCACTAACACTATTCGAATTACTTTGAAACTAGGAACTTCCTTTTAATAGTTTCTTTTTTGAATTTGCAAAGTAGAAATTATTGTTTCACAAAAGGATTTCACAGCGACCTAGTAGATGGCCAGATTACCAATATATCAAAATTAGACGTTTCCCACTTATTGTTCCTCTCCTTTTTAATTCGTAATGCATTCTTATGAGAAATGTACACCATTCAATTTAGAGTTAATCACATTTAAATGCAATATTCTTTCAGTTAATCGATTTTATTGTTATATTATGTACACTTTCAAAATTACGATGCTTTAAACTAAAATATTACGAGTTTGTACTGCCGTTTAAGAAAAGTCATCCATAACTCCGACATAATTTGCTGATTTTTATATTAAGTTTATGGGTTCAGCTGCTACAAAGGCGATCGTGGGCTAGAGGTTAGCACGTTAGACTTCTACGTTGAAGGTGTTGGGTTCAATTCCCAGTATCAGAACATCGGATCTTTAACGGCTGTTCTCCCTTGCAAGGCAAATGCAAATTGGCATAGTAAATCTTCCTTCCAGTAGAAGTGTTTACACTTTGCGTGGTTTCCGAACCTATGTTATGCTGTAGGTCCTCTATGTCTGTGGCACTCTCAAAACTAGCTACCCAGGCATACGAAAGAAGATCGCTACGTCTCGTAGGAAATAAAGCACGCTAAGAAGAGGCTACAAAAAAGGAATATCAAGATTTACAATCTACAACATTTGCCAAAATTAACTTTGTCGAACGTTCAAATGACAGATTATATCATTTATCATGATGTGACTTGAGGCAAGAAGGTCAACTTTATCTTGAATCCGGTGTCGTATTATGAAATTCTTTCAGAGAAACGGCCATTATATTTAAAAAGTGCTATTCATAAATTCTCATAGATAGCTAGGTATAAAGCCAACAAGTTGGAATATTTAAATGCAAACTGGCGACTGCTTCCATAAGAAAGCATTGTAAATATTTTCGGGGACACCAATTTGATACAACACTTGCGCATGTATATATCTGCCTCACATTGGCAACTACGCTGGGTGCCTGTTTTACCGTCATTAACGTTATTTTTATACAGTTTGGTGCCACTTTGTAGCTTTATGTAATGGTGCCAGAATATCATCTTGTATAATTAAAATATATACACAGGGTGCCATGTGGTCATTAGGTATAGCGGGTGCCACATGATACAAAACTTATGTATATATATATATATATATATCGTATATACAGGGTGTCTCAGAAAGAATGGGCCAGCGTTTAACCATAGATTCTTTAGGTAAAAATAAACCGATTAAACCTAATATACCTTAGTACAAAAGTCCTTCCTTAAGAAGTTATAGGGCCTTAAAGTTCAATTTTTTATTTTTTCTTTTTATTGTAATTTCCACAAATCTAAAGATATTTCTTTCAAATTTGGTACACATACTTATCATTACGTAGTACAGTCACAGAATTATTTTCATTAACCAGACTTGACCGTAAGAGGCACTTAACCTACTACTGAAATCTTATATTGGCTCTAACTTTGTTATTAGTGGAACATTTTAAAATTTTATGTTATTTTCTGAAAGAGAATTAAAAAGTACAAAAATAAGGTACTCTTAGTTCATACGCGTAGAAGCAACCGTTTGCCTTAAAATGCTTG
>JABXWE010041540.1:0-10102 GCA_014611495.1 Limonius californicus | reverse complement strand
CGGAGCAATACTTTCGGCTGTAGGAGCGTCACATACGTACATACGTACGTACATACGTACGTACCCACCCACAGACAGACATTTTTTAAAAACCACTTTTTTGGGTTCCTAGAGACCCAGAACGGATATATCCGTTAAAATCTCGATTTCGAAAATTTTCATGATTTGAATACTTACCCTATACCTATAAGGTATGGGAAAGTAAATACCCTATACCTATAAGGTATGGGAAAGTAAAAACCAGAAACCAGATTAGATAAGAAATTAATGTCCCTAACCCTAACAAAATCCATAATTGGAATTGTAAAAAATTAAAAAAACAGCCCGCGACCAGGAATCCACCTCGAGTTTATACCATCAGATTCTGATGAGCAGGGCAGGGCAGAAAGTTTAGATAAGAGGATTGTCGAAACGCATGTGTGGGAACGGGAGATGGGTCTCGCATCTTGTGGATGTCGCATGCTTGTGTTTGCGCATGTAATTTAACTATTTATTATAGTGAATTTAGTTCACTAATGTTCGAATATTGTAGTATGTAGCTACAGTGAGGTAAAGTGTGAATGATGATCGGTATTGTTCTTGTTATACGAGTGTGGTTGTGATTGAGAGCTCTCAGAGTTTGGCCAGGTGATATTGAAAGCTTGTACAAGTGTGATTAGCCACGATGTTTTATGGAAATTGCAAACCTGGGCCCTAGGGGCCCTAAAATACTATGTAACATGTTTTCTGCTAGGCGGTTCTCACGGTTCGAATTATTATCAAAAATAGCTCAAAATACATCTATATTTAATCTATATTATATACTCCTACTATACTTTTTCAGTTCAATTGACATGCCGCCGCCAGAAGTGCAAATGGCGTAAAAACCTGCAATTATTTCTGAGACATTTAACTTCGAGTTACAGAAATATTTATTAATAGCAAAGCTGATCTAGGGCATTATAAAGAACTTTGTCTTGTCAAAAAATTCGAGTTATCAATATAAAAATATGAAGTATATATAGGCAATTTTACTTCTAGGGGTTCCAGTTAGCAAGATTCGACTGTATTTCTTTCTACTGTTAAAGTTTGTGCAGGTACATGTTGGTTTGTACAAAACAATAAAGATAAACAAAGGTACTTTTCGATCCAAGGCAAATTTAATTAATAATCAAGTGTTTTTAATAATTTTTTTGAACAAATTAAAATATATTTTTGAATTTATTGAAAATAATTGTAGTAAAATATTTAGTTTTAACTTATTCCTAAACAAAAATAATAAATATCAATACATATGTTAAGTCTTTTACATTTTAAATGCAAATCGTACCTTTTTAATGCGAACCTTGTGCTTGAGTACATTTTGAAAGATCTTCAAACCTCGGTCGAAATGCTTGTCAAGGAGCACCTTATATCTATTTCAGGATGCAACTTGTTTCGGTATTTGTTTCTTGTTGCACACAGAGCCGAAAAACCAGCCTCGCACATATACGTATGTTGTTGAAAAGGGCAATGTTCGGTTCCCAACAATAATCTTTCATTTTTTGTATATGTTTGAGTTTGCCGACACACGTGGACCGAAGGGCCGTGGCCCCCCGTCGATAAACAGGAAACTGCCCCACACGGGAAGGTCCACTCTTCGGACAACATTACTGTCAGTGCAATGATTTAGTTATTGGGCCATGTGCGGGTTCGTTACGCACATGGTATAGATTTGCGTAAGATTTGTTAGCTGACAATAGCGTGGGGCGGTTCTTGTTCTAAGGTTTAGTTTTTAGAAAATATCTTCGCCCTCTTCGGAGGCCCGGTTTATAATGATTACCACATGAACATTCACAGGGAGCAGACCTGTATCTGTCGCCTGCTACTGTGTGATGTGATTCTTGTAATCAAAATTACTATTTTATCATTCGCGGAGAGCAGACCTTTATCTGCCGCCTGCTCCTGTATTGTATCATTCTTATACCACCGTGATCAGTTAGTAAAGAGTTATAATAAAATCAACAGTTGCTCATTGTATTAATTCTTCTGTTCGTCCTATTTAATCAGACAATTCGTAAACTCTTTTGAGAATAGTGTGTGAACGTGTACGTAAGCATCGCGTATCCACCAGGCAATAACACTTGTAGTGCTTCAACAATTATTGGCTTTTCGGTTTTTAGTGTTAACCAGAAAGCACATAAAGAGATTCAGTGTTTTTCCGTATTTCTATTAATTGTTCTAGAAATTGATTAATATTGACAAATTCTTCATGCAAATCACTTACACCAAAATTAAATGGCTTTCGAACCCTACTATATTTAAAAATATCGACTGCTGGGAAATATCGATCAAAGTCTAGTTTTCTGCGTTTCTGTCTTCAACAAGAAAAATAAGAGTCGGGAATGAAGCAAGTTTCTGTACTTTAACATTGTTTCTCCATAATTTTAGTTTATTTTTAAAACATGTAATTTTTTCAGTTAATTCAATAATAATATTATATATTTTAGATTATTTATTTCAAATAAAATATTTGACAAATAAGCAACTTGCGTAATCCACTTCAACTCGGAGAATTTAGATGCTAATGGGAGTTTCCTTTCTATCAAAAATATTTCAACTTCTGTCCGTAATGGTAATACTCTTTGAACAACATTGCCCCAGGACAGCCATCTAACTTCAGAATAATATAATAAATGTTCGTATTCTGCACCAAATTCGAAACACAGTTCGTGACAAATTTTACAGTTAAGAGCTCTTGATTTGATAAAATTAACTACCTCAACAATTTCATCCAAAACGATACATAATTCGGATGATAATTTTTTCGACGCAAGATTTTGTCTACGAGTTAATTTGTGGATTCATTTGTTTTGCTCTTGTCGAAAATCCCTTTTCAGATGCTGTCATGGCAGCTGCACCGTCGGTGCAAATACTGAAACACTGATTCCAATTTAATCCTTCTTTTTTAAAAAACGAATCGACCCTAAGAAAAATATCTTCACCTCTAGTTGTTGTTGACAATGGTTTGCAAAATAAAATGTTCTCCTGTAAATCCGTTAATCCTGGATACTGCACGTAAACCATGAGCTGAGCATTTTTACTTACATCTGTCGTTTCATCCAGTTGAATACTAAATAAACCAGCAATTTTTATAGCAGAAATAAGTTGATTCTTAATATCAATTGATATATCATTAATTCGTAAACGAATTGTATCATTTGACAATGGTATCTTTTGTAATTTATTTGCGCTTTCATCTTCGCACATGTTACGTGCCCTGTCGATTGCAGCGGGTTTTATAAGTTTTTCAGCAATATTATGGGGTTTCTTTTGCCTTGCAATATGCCAAGCCACGTGAAAAGAAGCAAGTGTAGCTTCTTTGATAGAATTTATAAAACCACTACTACTTGGTGCATCCAAACGCTGTTTTAACTGGTCTTCTTTTCTTTCGAAAAAAGTACGATCTTTACCTTCAAATGAAAAAGTTTTATGTTTTGCATCAAAGTGTCTTTTAAGGTTGCTCGGTTTCATCGATTCATTACTCAATATTTCATTGCACAACACGCATTGCAGCTTGTTTACTCCACGATTATAAATGCAAGTAAAACCTAATTCTAAAAATGCTTCCTTGTATTCACGCTTTGCCATTATTAGGGGTATTACATTTTTGCTGTGTAATACGCACTGCAGCTTCATCACTCCACTATTAATAATAAGACAAAATTTCATTCTAAAATGCTTGTACTCACGTTTTGCTGGTATTAATAAGACTAAACGTAGTGATCAGTGCTGTTCCTGGAATATGTTTTCATTGTGCCGTTGGTACACTGTAAGTGAGCCATTTTGGCGGTAATTGTGCCACCTTTGAATTTTTACAATAAAATCAATACATAAAAAATTCCATTTGTGTTTCGACTCTGCGCGATCCAAGATATATGCTTCACGACTCAATTTTGGGTCGCGACCCATAGGTTAAGAACCACTGTATTAAGTAACCGCACTATTTTTTATTTTATTTATTTATTATCTTCAATAAAATATGCCGCATGAACGGCAGATGCACGCAGTATGAACAAATTGCTTTAGTTTCCATGCCTAGTAAATTGTAAGATTCAGATTTTTAAATAGCATCTGGAATAAAAAATATAGTTTCTATGAAAGACAGTTGAGCTGCTAATTTTGGCGTCTTTAAAATCTGTTACTATCCTGCCACGGATTGAGCATAATTGCTCACATTAGAACGTCCAGAATAAAAGGGGATCGCTTCGATTCAAGCTCCCTATTTGTAATTATTAAGTTTTCAATATAATGTACTTACTTGCATGTTTTAACAGCCCTTGAAATGTTTAGCCGTTGTTGTTTTATTACAGATCGTTATATTGCTTCTCATTCTCTTAAGTGAAATAATCTTACATGAATCGATGTATGACAATAATTATAGAAAATCTGCAATTCGCACGTCTTACATAGCATTTTCAGATAACTGGGTCGTATAACGATACTTATAGCTTGGTTTACCTTTACGTGTTCTATATAACACTAGCGTTAAGTACAATCTCTTAGTAATGGTTTTATGTTGTTTACAAGGGTCTCAACAGTACTTCCCAAAGTAAAGTGGCAAATGGTTTTGTTATGAGTCAAAGCCTGGTTAACCTGCAGAAAAGTATCGTTTTGTAATAGTCCAGCTTGAACGCATAATCAATGCTACTAAGTTAAGAAACCTGTTTCAAAAGTCAAGTGTTAATGTTTGTACACACATATACCAAATGTTGGAGGCTCCACGAACCTTATTAGCAGTCTAACATCGGTAAATCGTTCATAATTTGCAAGAAAACATGTCAGTTGAAGAAATAGAGGCAGAAAGGTTCATTGAATGCTGTAGCACAAGAAGGGTTACATTTAGCGGAAGTTATGTGAAGAGACACTTGCACAGGTGGTCCTACAAATTAGGTTCTTAAGTAAATCGAATTATAACAGTCCGGCGTTACTTAACTGATACTTTTGAACGCACTGGCCCGCTTATACGTCCTACATTTAATCGTACTGGCGATAACGTTCGACATTACAGGGCAAACTTTTAACAAACTTAATTGTAAACTAAAATTGAGAACAGGGTTTGGCCAACGAAGTCGCCAGACTTAAGCCGACTGAATGGATTTGAAAAATGGGATATTAGAGAATTTTAATTGGTTAAAAACGCCCTCTCCGAAGTTTGCCAACCCTGGTACATAGCCCAGTTTTATTACCGTTTATTCAAGATATAAACACCTACCTACCATTGCACAATTTCTAAATATATGAAAGATCTTTATATGGCAGTTTCCAATATTTTAATAATAATAAATATTCTTATTACAGTACTCTAATGGCTTTAAATCTGTGTGAGATCTATAGAATAACTTTATTTTTTTATGGCGCCTTATACCAACGAGAGGATTTGCTTTTTTAATCAATTAATCCGAAAACAATTTTAGAGGAAAACTGCATTAGGTCAGTGGCCAAATTTCTTTTAACCTTATATATCCGAAGAGTCCTTACTCGGAATTGTCACAATAGCAAAGCAGTTGCTTTATGCAAATATCATACGTGTAACTGGGAAGGGAACAAAATTTTTTATCAAATACCAATAAAATATTTTCTACGACGCCATATGAGTATGACAGACATTAACAACGTTACAAACACGTTAATTTTAATCACCGAACAGTTTCTAATGTATTCTACTTCTCCCCTGTATCTATCTCAAGAATAATTTCAAATAACATGTAATGGACTACAGCACAATTTCAACATTTAAAATGTGGAAAGGGAAAAGGGCAATATTTGGTCGAGACCCATTAATTATTATATCTATTAATTATTCAAGAAGGAATTACGGATCAATTAAAGCTAATGTTCAGTTGAATAATAGATGAAGAACTGTTCTAAATATGTGTTCCAACTTGAACACTAAAATAGGAGGGTAGTTACAAAGGTTTAATATCATTATAAACTCACTGTATCTGTAGGCTACACTCTAGGCTTTGTTTGATAGCTTCCCTAAGAGTACAACTAATAAGATGTGTATAAGATATACATTATGCGTCCTTTTGAAGTACACAGGTACATGGCTGACAGCAGATAGGGGCTAGAGCAGCCATCGTATATTTTAAGAGAAAGTTTCAACAGTTTTCTTGTTTTTAAAATATGGAAATATGTTTCTCTATACACTGGTACAATTTATAATCTATAATTTTCCAATTATCACTATTTTTGTTACCTATACAATAATATAACAAAAATTAATGGAAACGTAGTTAGTAATAGTTATAAATATTTCTAAAAACAGTTTCAAACGGTCAATCTTAAGCCGTATCCCTTAAAAGTTAATTCTGATAATAGTAAATAAAATGGTGCAATAGCACCGAAATAAAATTTGAGATTACCGATTGAATATAGTAGTTGTACACCTCGCATTTTGCTTTACACAAGCCAAGCTACAATTTTTATTAAGGGTTATATTTAAATATTTCTTATAATATTCCCCCAAATTAAATAAATTAAAATTTAAGCAAACATCTACACCTATTCTTCAAATATTAGTGCCGTGTATTTACTATCATGTGTATATCTTATAATGCTTCCTTAAATTACTGTTGTAAATTTGTTTAATGATCTCTCCATGTACGTTGTAATTAAATATACAATACTAACAAAAGACGGCGAACAAAAATAAATAATTTATTGCGCCTTTCATTACCTAACTTTCTTTATTCGTGGCTCTTTTATCTTAGAATCGTTAAAGCCCAAACAGATTAGCCCTGTCAAGGGAATTTGTCTAGTTCAGATAACTTGGAACATAAATAAATAGGTATTGTATGCATGACTAAAGTCTGAGAATTGGGTTAGTTTTACTTTATCTACGAGAATCACATCATCCACGATGCATCCCTTGTAGACCAACCATCACTTAGCAAGCTGGTAGCATTATGTGAAAGAATAGAGCCAATTATAGTGATCTGTTTTCTTGAATAAATATGTGTTCTTTGGGAAATATCTATCTACCAGTAGAAGATCTAAACAATGAATTTTGAATTTTGGAAGTAAGTTATATAAGTTTGTTTTACCCGCTTACGAATTTTTTTTCACTTATTAGTTCCTTTAAAAACCAATGTTTTAGGTTGAGTACAAATGAAATGTGAAAAACCAATCATTGTATGGGAAACAGATTAATAATAATAACGTGTTAGTAGATTATTTGAAAAACGTCACTGTTAGCAAACCTACGTCAAATTTTCTCACCAACTACCATTCGCGAAACTGAACCACTTCTATTAAGACGTATGAAGCATGCAAACGACTTCGTAAATAACCTGTCATTATATTTAGCTACAGATGACTACTGATACATCTACTCTTTCACCTGCACTGATATTTATTTTAGAATGTGGGAGGAGTAAACTACCAAAATCACCGCCGACAAAAGTTGGTAATAAAGAATCTCTAAATAATTAATTCACTCGTGCATGGACATTATTGGGGTTGAATAAGAAAAAACCAAGAAACAAAAGCATCAAGAACAGAAATGTAAATGTACGACAAATAATTAAATAAAAATCTGCAGACATTACAATAAATGTAGTAAAAAGAAAATAAATCTTCGTAGTAAAGCTAATCAGCGTTGGAAGACGACGAAAATGATAGATTTAGCCACGAGTCTTACTCCAGTTCTCCCACTTGTCATAAAAATTTAATAAAAATGGGTACAGATAATCCTTCAATATTAACTTTGCAATCTTTCCTAAATAATATTGTTGTTCTTGATGAATTTCCCAAAGACGTGAAAATATTCAAAGGTGAACAACATAACAACATTTATGTATTTTAATGTTCGATCAAAATGCATTAAAAAACACCCTGACACAGTAGAAAACATGATTTCGAACATGTTGGGCATCTGGGAAAATTTCTTGAGCATATTTTCTATACACAAATTTCACCACAGCAAGGGATTTAAAATCTAGTCGCTTAGGTAAACTTAAGGAAAGTAAACTTTTATTAAAGTCATGGTATGTAACCAAAAATCCAGTAACAGATCAATGGTTTTTAATTTAAAAATAAATGTAGAAAGTCCAATTTTGAAAGTAGCACATCAACAAATTAACTTTATTTCTAACATGCCTCATATACATAATCGAAAACATTCCAAACAAGCTCGATTTTTTTTAACAACGAGGTAGTATCACGGAAATTTATTGCAGATACATATAATTTGGATAAACAAAGAAAATCCGCCAAATTGTAAGACACTTTATTTTTCCTAATAATATTCATATGTTGAAGTGGAAGTTAACTTTAACGATGACATGGCTTTTACAATTAGCACAGAAACAACACCTGGTCAGATACAGAGAATTCCTGTAAATTAACGCAAAATTTGTAAAATTTATTAATGATTTCCTTGCTTGTCTCAAGAGTTCTTTGACTACGAATGAAACAAGCGGAAAACTTCTGTATCAAATGCATATGGCAAACTTTTTGCAACTTATTTTAGCCCACAAATTTAACGAACAATACAATAATGATCAATTTAGAGGTTTCTACAGCAGTTTACATACAAATTCAAAGTGTTCCTAAGGTACTTAAAAATTTGCGCAGAATTGCAGTCCAAGTAAAAAAACCGTTACTTACTTTTCTCACTTCTACTAACCCCAAATCTGGCCTGGTGTTAGGTTTGGTAAAACAAATTATGTACTTGGAAATCTAGAATCATCCACAAACCTGAAATTTGGAAACAAGAAATTAGACAATTGTTACATAATTAAGTGCCTGTTTATTTAGGTGATGTATAATCAATGTACATACAGGGAATTTTTCTTTTTAGTATACATAGCCAATGTATACTTTTAAAAGAAACGCGTCAAATTCGCCTATTGTGTATGCAACCAACTATACCGACAACTAAAAATCAGAAACAAACGTCACTATAGTTGTCAATTATTTGAGTACAAAGGTTATGTTGCTGCAGTGTTTATATTAATTAAGTAAATCAAAATGAGTTGAACAACAACGAGGATTATTATTGTAAAACATTAAATATCAATAACAGAAAACGGAAATGAAAATAAAAACAACAGTTACAACAAGTATTCGAAATGGCCACCTGGTACTTCTAAACAATAACCTAACCGGTATTGAAAACCACGCACAGCATTCGCAAGAAAATTGGGATTCAAGCTATTGCATTCGGTACGTATGCGATCTTTTAATTCATCAATACTTTGTATTGGAATATTGGTATAAATTTTTGATTTCAGATATCCCCAAGCAAAGAAGTCATTGGGTGACAAATCTGCAGAGCGCGGGGGCCACGCTGTAGGACCGAATCTTCCTATCCAAGTTCTGAAAACCTGTCGTTCAGAAAATTTCTTATAGCATTCGTGGAACGCGGAGGGGCACCATCCATCTGAAACCATGGGTCATCGATGTTCAAGTTTTCTATTGCCGGAATGATGTTTTTTAATAGCTCTAAAAATTTGGCAGTATTGAGATTACCATCAATAAAATATGGACCGATAAGCTTATTTTCAACTATTCCTAGCCATACGTTAACTTTCCCAGTGTATTGACTGTGAGTTAAGTTTTGTAAATGGCAGTTAGTACGGGACCAATATCTAAGAAATAAGTTTATCAGGATAATGGATAGTGGATAGATGAGGAATTATAATACACACCGAAAATTTTGTGAATTGACTTCTCCATTTATTGTGAAAGTTGTTTCATCACTAAAAACTATCTTATTTAAAATGTATTCTTCTTCATGCAGCAAATTAAAGAATGTTTCACAAAAGATTGTTCGTTTTTCTTTGTCTTGATCGAATAGTTGTTGGTGATTCGAAAATTTCTACGATTTATATTTAAATTCTTTTAGTGTTTTAAATACCGAGGTTTTAGAAACATTAAAATGTGAACCTACTTCTCGTAGTGATATTAACGGGTTTTCTTCAACGTAGCATAAAATATGTAATTTCATTTCTTCTGTTAAAACGTGATTAGTTTTAGTTCTTATTTTATGGGAATTTATTACGCATCCCTCCGATTTAAATTTTCTAACAATTGTTTGTATGGTTCGAATGCAAGGAATAGGTCTTTCTGGATATTT
>JABXWE010041523.1:0-27222 GCA_014611495.1 Limonius californicus | reverse complement strand
ACGGCCTAAATCCGTACGACTGCGCCATTTTTATTTTGTTAACGACAAAAAGGCTTTTTAAAAACAAGATTTATTTTAAAAAGTACAATTATGTCGGAGCTATGTTTATGAGGAGGATCTCAGAACAGAACTGAGAACTTAACTTAAAACTAATCTTAATTACAACTCCTATGACGCTCAAACGAAGCGTAATATAATATACTTTATCTATTACCCATTCAGGGAATTCTAAATACATAACTCGCGCGATGACCCACTAACGCTCGCCTTTCCCTAGTGTTGCATGTTATCGGAGCATGATCGAACATGTCCTTACTCTTTGAAACACAAATAACTTAGAGTTTTCTATAGACGTTATTATTGCCAAACTGGTGATACAAATTTCTAAACTGAAGTACTTGAAATACACTTCTTATCCTTAATTACATTAATTTTATACTAACCACTTTGCTGCAAATGATAGTAAATTTTGCTGAGCTAACACCTACGTGCAACGGTATTTTTTTACCTCTACTAGTTGCTCCATGGTAAACAGATAATAAATTTTTGTTAAATGAGGTCAAAACGCTAATCATTAATTGTCTAAGCCTTTTTTCATTTATATTTTAATAAATCTTTCAAGTCTATTCCAAGTATTTTACTAATACTGTAGTACAGCATACTATAAAATGTAAGCTTTATTATTGATTGTAATACATTTTTTTATGGTTATTTTTTCAGATACAGGCAGCTCAAACACACCCCTTGCACTACCTCTACCGTTAACACTCCATCGGGTACCGGTAGGTACAGTCAACACTCCTCATCGCACACCAGCTGCAAGTACAGGGAAATCACACAGCTCGAACTGGAACATAACTTAAACCGCTTTACAAATACCTATTAATATATAACAAAGTAGTAATGGCTATAAGATGTACTTTGTTACACTAACCTCAATATTAGCCTTTCTGAGATCTTCACATCTTTTCACTTCCTTTCTTAAGGCTTCCAGAGTATTTACATCGTTTCTTGTGGTTTGTCTTGTAAAGGCATCATGATTTCTCAACTCCTCTGGTAACAGCTCCGATAAAAACTTAACTCTTTCCCTTAAAGAGGCGATTTCTTCCTTAGTATTTTCCAGCTGCTCTTTAAGGAATTGATAAAAATTATATAATTTTTTCATGTTATTATCGGTAACTAAAAACAATGAGTCGTCCAAAGAAATCGCCATTTTCTCAAAATCTAAAGTCGGTTTGTATTGTAGTTCCTCTATAATTTCTAGAATGGAGGCTTTCATGTCTAGAAATGTTTCTTCTCGTTTAAATCTGTCACATGCCAGAGTCTCCAGATATTGTTGGAATTCTTGGATGATCTCTGGTGTTGGCAACGGGGATTCTGGAATTGGTGGATTTGGTGTTCTACCAAGGGCTTCACATAGTTCTAGTTGTTGTTCATTAAGCCTTGCAATTTCTGCACGCTTTTCTTCCAGTAGTCGTTCATATCTAGAACATTTCACAATATACAGCCTTTAAAAAATAATTTATCTTAATAATGAAAGTTTCGATTAAAGCACTTAATTAAAATTGGATAAAATAGTTATATAGCTATTATAGAATGTTTCTAAGAGACAATAATTGCAAAAGTATATTATAAACTCCCTAATGGGGTCAAATTTTAAGATGCGGTTCACTGAGCATTGTAACTGTATTGTGGTTTGAAAATGAAGGTAAATATTTGAAGTTCTAGTTGGTAGAAACAGAAATTAACAAGCAATAATTTTTTAAAATGGAAGTAATATCCAATAACAATACCCTTAATTTACCATTACCTATGACATGGGAAACTCAAAAGCTTACATGCTTTTGAAACACTTGATAGATGTAAGTTTTTTACATGTATTTTATGTATTTCCAGCATTTAAATGGTAATTTCTCAACTTATGTATAAACTCCAAATGAACAATAAATAAACTTTTAAGTGAAGATTTACATTGTAATTTAATTGTAGCTGATACTAAATTAGAATTACATATACTTTTATTATTACCAAAAACAGAATTTTTCTTTTTCTAACAAGTTACTTACTTTTGTATTCGGTCTCTAACAGTCCTTGTTACTCACAGGGGCTTAAACCTTTGGAACCGTATCCAGACATTTTTATGTGCAGATCTATGCATAGCATTGCAGATTTTTGTCGCAGGATTTCTATTTCTACAAATAATCTGGCTTGATAAGTTGTTACACTCTGCAGCATATGTCCATGTAGTTCGTTGTGTTACCTTAGCAAATTTCCAGCAAAAATTTTTGCTCAATAAAGTCACGGTCATAAATTGGCAATTATATACTGCACGTAATGAGCCTATAAAATCATTATCTTTACAATTTCCTCTTAATATTTAACGTACTACTTGCCAACAAGCAAACCATTGGAACACAAAAATTTCATTTTACACAAAACGGGGGCGGCGGGGCGTAATATACATATTACAATAGTTTTTTTTTATTTGGAATATCGTCACAATATTTGATATGCAGGCGGCCGATAGGACGACAAAACGTTTGGCAACGACAAATATGTTTTTCCGTCGGCCGGGGGCAGTGGGAATAAACAAAACCGCTATAAAAATAATTTTAACTACAGCAAGTTTTTTTATTATTTAAAATAACTTGACAAAATTTGATGTGTAGGTGACCCGTAAGACAACGAAACGTTTGGCAGAAAGCAATTCGTTTTTCCGTCAGCCGGGAAAGCCAGCAATAGAGGAAACCGCTATAAAAGTAACTTTTAGCCAGCAAAGTTTTTTATTCTTTCGAATAACTTGACAAAATTTGATATATAGGTGATCCGTAAGACAACGAAACGTTTGGCAGAAAGCAATTCGTTTTTGTAAGAATTTGAATATGCAATCCATTGAACAAGAATTCGCACAAACCAATACCTTGACATCTCTCTATCTTTATTGCTCTATGGCCTATACCCACGGTATAATCTTGCAGGAGTGCCGTACAAGCCGGGCACTCGAACTTTCTAGTGGATAAAAAGATGAGATCTGAGAGAAAAAGTAAGTAAATATTACACTGAAAATTCCGATTATATTCAAGAAATTTCTTCTGAGATCTATTAAACCTAGTTAACATTACAGTGATTAAACAAAATTTAAAAATGAAGATCTTCCATAGCAAACACTTAGGCCTGGTTTTACCATTCCGTTACTGACTATTACTAAACATCAACTAGTAGTTCTGGACCTCGGCCGGTTTTACCATCCTTTGTCAACCTGTAGTCATATTAACAGACAGCTACTCAAAAATTCTACAAGACATCTTAAGAAAGTTGACTACATTAGGTTGTTTTACACAAATTGATCTTACGTTTTCACCAACGCTAGTCTGCGTAATGCAGATCACCGCCATTTCTCAGCTGTTACTTGTAACCATATAGAAATAACACAACTATATATTATAATAATAATTAGTGTTATTTATTTCTATGCTTGTAACTTACTGGTCGTTGTTGTTAGTTGTGTTTAATTTAATTTCAGTACGTGTTTGTCAATTTCGTTTGTTCTATTTTATTTATTAGTTTTCTTTAGCGTTTAGATTATTTTTAAATTTGATTAGAATGTTAGGGTAGTTATTCATTTGAATTAGTATTTGTGTTGTGCCTTCTACGAATAGGCGCTGCTTCCAAAATATCTTCCTCATCACTTGAAATGAAATCAAAATTGAAAAACATCGTTACATTAAACCAAAGAAAAAATTGAAAAGGAACGTCGAAAATGAAAAATTAATAATAGGAGAGGTTATGTTACTCGCGCCAATACAAGCAAACTAGCACTTTCGAGTGTTGACTACCAGATAATCTGCTAGTCACTATTAGTTGACGCCATTTTTTTTCTGGACTAGAGATTGTAAAACGACAAAGCGTCTGTCAACTGTTAGTCAAGCATTGACTATCAGTTAACTAGAGGTGGTAAAACCAGGCCCTAAGAGTACTAAACCAGTTCGGACAATATAGCATACTCTTGCCGTTTCGATTTTTCTGCAAGACTCTTTCGAGACTCTTCTTTGCAACAGATGCAACTCTTATCATCAGAAAGTCAAAAATTACTTGTATAATTACATGTTTCTTATGATTTTCACATCCTACATAACCTACTAACTTTCCTGATGTGGCGACTAGTTATAGAATTTCTACCAATGCATTTCGTTTCAGATCTTTTTTGACAATATCTTGTATACTAATTTCAATATTTTTTTAATATTGTTAAAAGCATCGTAGATGGAAGTTTTTAAAGAACTTCTTGACTTTACTTGAATGAAGTCGGCATAATTCTCATATCCAGTACCCACGAGTGCACGAAAGCATTCAGCACAGAACAACATTTTTGTTTTATATCGCCGGGCAATATAACGAGAAAACATATACAAATGTTAATTGTTTGCTGCCTTACTTCGTTGAAATTCATACTTTATATATTAATAATAATAAAAGGCAATTTCAACAGGTATTTATTTTTATTTTGGCTTTATACGTATTTCGACATACAATATGTCATTATCAAAAGCATTTAATGAAGTAAACATTGTATGTCGAAATACGTATAAGCCAAAATAAAAATAAATACCTGTTGAAATTCCCTTTTATTATTATTAATATATAATATACAAATGCTTCTTCATTGTTAGAAAATGGTAATTCTTTAATCACAGCATTTGTATCACCATCTACAAGTTTTTTCAAGTATTCGTGTTTTAGAGAGGCATCAGATGTTTTGAGATTATTGATAAGAGCCAATACTTTGGATTTTAACATGTTACCATCACCTGTAATATTACTACCCCTAGGTGACTTTATTAAGGAATACATGGACACCAGTTTAAAAATCTGAGCTACTTGATAAGATTCGGGGTGAGAACTATCACCACAAGCTGCTCTCATTAATCCAAAGAAGTGCTAAAAGTATTAATATGTATTTTAAAGTTTCTGTGTACTACCTAGGTATTTCTTTAATCTATTTTCGAGCCGATTACACCAACAAAACTTTTACAAACAAATTTTACGTAAGGTAGAAATTTAGATTATTTATAGTTATACTATTATTTCGTTGTGTAGCAGTTTGTATTTTAAGCCAGATTAATCAGTTTTCAAATTGCATGGGTGCAATTTAATCTAAATATGAATATTATACGAACGTCAAGTGGATCTTGGTTTATACGAGCTGCCATTAAATATTTAAATAATTTTGAAAGTGTAGGTGCGAATTTTGATTTCTGGGGCGGGGGAGTTTCCTGTTGGGGAAATTCTTGAGGACTTCCTTCTTGACTTTCACGAGGTCAGCTGTTTGCTAGTGATGTTGTGAGGTTGATTAATTAAAAGATTTATATCTGCGAAGTATATATAGCTCCAGCAGAAACGAACGTCAACAGTCGTATTACAAGAAGCATCAGCAGAAAGTTATCCGACAAGATCTGAAGATGGCAAATGTGACTTTGCCGAAACGTCGTCAAGACAACCAGCCCGGTCCGTCCCAGGACCAAGAAGTTGCTACGCGGAAGAATTCCTGGAAACCAACCACAGCATATATATATATATATATATATATATATATATATATATAATTATATACAGGGTGTACAGTTTCATTGGTCATATCTTTCATATTTATGTTTATTAAATATATTGTATATACAAGGTGTATTCCTTTACATTGGAGTTATATGATATTATATTTAATTGGTGGTTGATTTATATACAGGGTGTTTGCATACTTTTGATCAATATAATTATTTTCAGTATTCACTTAATTTGTTGCGTTTTATTGTGTCTTGTTTCCTTGTTTGCGATTTTTTTGGAACCGTTGAAGTTCGTTCTGCGAGGTAAGAGTTTACCCTTATGTGGATTCGGTAAGGTATTTCTGATTTATCGCTGGTACGACGACTGGTGAAGTAGAAGCATGGTGCCCTTTGAAGATTGTAGTTTGAAGATCATTTTCACCTACCCCATGTCGCAGACTGAGAGAGCCGTGGTGAAAACACCGATACGTGCAGTGAGTTACCCGTGGGTAGAATATTTCGGTATTTCCAAATTTGTTACCAGAAAGTGTGTTGGTCTTGTCAATTAGTCTTGTTGTTCCCAGTGCGCAGGTTTTTGGTAACAAAAACTGAAAGAACTGTCAGATAAGCCATTATCACTTGTTCCATATGAATGAAAATTTTAATCAATTGCTACCTTTTAGTAGTTAAACCCTTCTGCCAAGTTTAGTCAAAAAATTCTTACTCCTTCTTGGTGTTGCGATTTCCATGTCACTGAGTATAAATTTGACCATTCAGGTGTTCTTCAAAAAAGTATGGACCAACGACTTGTTCGCCTACAGTTCCTTCCTAAACATTTAAGGACCGTCAACGTTGATTATCCACTTCTCTTACAAATGACGGATTTTCCGTTGAATAATAATGGAAGTTGTGACGATCCTATCCACTCACGGGCCAACGTGGATATGAACCATCTTGCTCTTTCTCCGCTATCTCGAGACCTCAACCCCATCGAGCATGCATGGGACCTTTTGCAGAGACAGCTGGATCATCATAATCCAAGGCATACTACGGTGCAACAGCTGAGAGACGTGTTGTCGGTACTGTGGCATCAAATCCCACAAGAACATATTGATAATTGCATTGAGAGTATGCCAGCAAGGTACGGAGCAGTTATTACTGCCAGAAGAGGTGCCACGAGGAATTAGAATTTAATAAATTTAAGTTACGTTAAAGGAGATAATAATGATTCTCATTATAATATTGTTAAATTTCTTCTTTAATTGTAATTTTGTTATAATTTTCATGTAGATTACTAAAAAGACGTTACGTTTCGTTGTTTTAAAAGTTTTCTATTACAAATGCAATTCGTGTTGCCTTTAAGTGTCTAACACTGCAATATCCCTATTCATTGTTGAGTAGTTTATAATGTGTACCAGAATTTGACAAATTTAGTTAAATAAATTTTTCTTCGTAACGGGCGATTTAAAAAATAATATTCTTATTTTGCAGTGGCAACCACGAAATGCTGTTCAAAAACTATAAATCTCATCTGAGCTTTCGAAAATCAAGGTAATGAAATTAAAAACAGTTAGTGTTTTAGATTAACCCTATACTCCCTTCTCTACAAATAGCTAAACTATATTTATCCACTATTTAGCGTGATTTAAAACTCATTACTCAACACTGTGTAACCAACCACGAAATAGAATTTTTATAACTCCACACCTTGATAACCAATTACAAACGTGCAATTAAAAGATTGGACAGTTAATCGAGTGACAATAAAAATAAATACACTTGTCGTAATGATGTCGGTCATAATTAATGTCACAACACTAATTCACAATTTTTATGAAAATTATAAAATTTAAATAGTGGAAATACAATTTACTAGTCCTGGATATAGTATAGTATTCAGCTCGCGGTAATCGCAACCACTCACTTGGATGATAACATCACTCGCTTGCGGCTCGTGCTACAAATTACATGCACGTGAGATATTGTCTACATTACCGCTCATAAAAAAATATACTATTACTCGTATATGCTGTAATAATATTTACAAGCAGTTTTTATACACTAAGATTTTATTTAAAAAATGTACACCCTAAAAATTGACATTCGACGTGCTATATTATAACTAAAAATATAAATAAATATTCAAAATTTAAAACATTACAACACGAGTATTAAAAATATAACAAATAAAGTTATAAATAAATGAAAATTATAAATATAACAATTTTAGCTATCGAAATGTTTTGTTTGAATTATTAATGGCCACCATGTCCGCTTTGTCCATGTCCTCCATGTCCTTGTCCGCCATGCGCTTGTCCACCATGCCCATGTCCGCTTTGTCCATGTCCTCCGTGGCCTTGTACACTATGTCCTTGACCACCATGCGCTTGTCCACCATGGCCTTGTCCACCATGTCCTTGTCCACCGTGTGTTTGTCCACCATGGCCTTGTCCATCATGCCCTTGTCCACCATGTCCTTGCCAACCATGGCCTTGTCCACCGTGCCCTTGTCCACCGTGTGTTTGTCCACCATGTCCTCTTCCACTTGGGTTGATAAATTCACCCCCATGATGACCTTCTTGAATATGACCACTATTAAAATCTTTTTCATTATGTCCTCCTTGAGTGTGATGGCCTTCTTGATGTCCAACACTCTGATGTTCCTGTTGCGGTAACGCAGTTGCACAAGCAAGTGTTGTCAAGCACAGCATAATCTGAAAACGAATAGCTATTAAGTTCTCCAGTTTTTATTTTACCTGAAATTGAACACAACTGCTTCGAGACTACATTTACTGCGGCAGATATTATTTCTTTTAATGAAATTAGTTCTAAAAATTTTGAGGCCATTTTTAATATGAAAGACGCATAAATATGTGCGAAGCAGTTAGCAATAAAAGATTAATTTCCCGTATATCTGTTGTTTAATGCTTATTCTTTGTTAAAAGTAAATTAGACTTTATTTAAAATTAAGTTTTGTTTCTTCATTATTAATTTCATTTATTCGAAACTTAAATCTAATATCCAATATAAATTTATTTTTCCACATAAAATTTAAAGAAACTGCGAGATATCTGATTTTTAACCATTTCTTAAATGTATAGTATACATTCTTTCTTTAAAAATAAGTTTTAGTGTCTATATTTTTATACAGTGTGATTCTACACATGCGCGAAAAGATTTAATCACTTATAGTTGGGGTTATTTAACCCCTAAATCACTTAGTAATTGTTTTCAAATTCTAGACTGTTAGCCAGGTAAGGGACTTTTTTTTTTAGATCAATTTACTAAAATGTAAATAACTTTTTTGATTGTTGACCGATTGCGATAAACTATGTTGTTTTGGAAAGCTAACAGCCGTAGTTTAATTTCCAATCTAAAAAATGTACAATTACATGTGATAAGTACATTAAATCTGACCCAGAAGTAAAAAGTTGGTTCAAAAATGTCTAAATTAGAGTATATCTTGAAAACGAGATTGTTAATTTAAGCTTTTTTTCTTGCAGCTTCTGAACTAGTATTCTGTTTTCCAAAAATAATTTTGATCCATTTTTTTGGAAAAATTAATATTTAAAGAGCTATTTAATAAATTTTTAAATAGAAATGATAATTTAAATACATATACCTAATTTCAAAATTTATACCAAAGTTTTACTGGATCAGATTTCACTTATCACAGTCAATTGTACATTTTTCTAAAAATGGGACTTAAGCTTACGCTGTTAGTTTTCCAAAACGATGGAGTTGGTCAAAATAGGACAAGCAACAAAAAAGTTATTTACATTTTAGTGAATTGATATTAAAAAACTTTGACGCCCCTTATCCCTATAAAAATTCCGAATTAAAAAAAATTTCCCCGTGATGTAGGGGTTAAATAACTACCAGCTATACGTAGTTGAAGTGTTTCGCACATGTTTACAATCGCCCTGTAAAAAAGATTAATTTGAGCATCCCAGGTTATTCGAACTTTAAATACAATATATTATATGTAACGCAATTGCATTTTCATACACAACATTCTTCAACTGTAAAGAAAACAAACTGTTAATGCCTTGCAAAAAAATGTGTTGAGTAGACAGAAAAATGACCTGCAGTGAGAATTCCATTCGCTAAGATTAATATTATTGTAGTAAATACTAATAGCGGCTGTTCAAAAAATACACAGCTGATTATCTAGCAACACATTTGCAAAATTATCACAGTGTTTACAATAAATTACATTAAAGCTCTCTACACCAGTAATGGTACAAGAGGACCCGGATTAAGTAAGTACATTAAAGCTTACCACAAACTGAGTCATTTTTCTAGGCTTGTCACTTCGGCGTTGTTTAGCACAAAATTCGTAACTGACACTTACAGTTTAAGCAATTGCTTTTATACGGTGGAGGAAAACTAAATAATGCTGTATAATCGCATTCTATTCCATTTCCTCGTAGGTAATAGGAAGTAACCTTAAAAGAACCAGTAAATAAATTGCAAAATTGGTAACACACTTGCTTGCATATCTTTCTTGTAAACAATGTTAGATAAAACATTGAAACATAATTTAGACTTACAAGAATATCTGTCAGGTCTGCGTTTTTGCATAAAACCATGGTCTAAAGGATAAAGACTTACTTTTGCATTTTGAAAATAGTGATAAGTTTTTGACGGACGAATTATGATAAAAATGAAGGTACATATATTGTACATGTATATATTAGCATTCTGTATAATCTTCGTATGGTTGAATCACCATGAAATAAATCTGCGCAAATCCTTGTTTGGAAAAGGCGGCCAAAAATATAATCTGTACCTACACCTTACCACTTTTTATGTTAAACCAATACACATATTTTTGGGTCAGGCTAGAAAACACATGTTACCTCTTATTTTGTCATCAATACAATTAAAATGTTTATGGCTATAAGTTTTTTCTCTATATTTAGGAAATCTTCAGTCTTATGATAAAATTATGTTATCGATGGTTTGGAGTTGTTGAAGTAATTTATATACTTTTTTTACACAATCTTTTAAAAGGTTAATTTTGGACTACCTAGCGCATAATTTAATGGTAAATACGTGGTAATTAAGTATGCAATATGTATAAACAAAGTTGTTTTTAAAATATATGATAATACTACTAAAAAGAAATCTTTCGTAACAATAAATTTGATTTAAATTTTTGACTGGACCTATTAATTTCCTTACAACATCCTCAAAAATTACTATATAAAAATAGTAAAGTTTGTATAATATCATTATGATCAAGGCTCACAGAATTAAAAAACGTAGAGAAACAGATATCGCCAAATTTTTTAAACTGGTTTTAATAAAACTCGAAAATGAGGTAGTAGTTATTTTAATATTACCATTATGTTACGTTTCGCCCAGGGTATCGGGCTTCTTCAGGCATTCTGTACATGAAAATAGAACAAAAATTAGGTCAGTGAATGTATTTTTTTAATTTTTCCTATTATTGCAGACTTACCATTCATAAATAATCTCTCAAACACGTGCACATTATATGTTATGTGATACATGAAAATAGCATCTGATAAATTTACACATTTAATTAAAAGACACGTGACTAAAAACATTTAATTTATAAATTAACAGGTGTCATGATTTTATAAAATGGCCGCGAACCAACAAACCATGAACGAAGCAAAAATTATGTAGATGGACAAAAGTCAAAAGTAGGGGAATATGCGCATTTATTGAAAATGCAATAATACTATCATCCAAACAATATCATAAAAAAATCATGAAAATATCACTAATATCCTCTTTGCTAACAACTATCCGTTATATTTTATAAAAAAAAAAATAAACCAAAGAATCTATCAAATTCAAAGTAAAAATAAACTTAATAGTTCTATAAATTTACAACCTAATTGCTTAGGAACAGATTTTAATATTAATAATATGGAAAACCCTAAATATATTTCTTTGCCATATGTCCCACTTGTGTCAGAAAAAATATAAAAAGAACTTAAAAAATTTAAATTTAACGTTGCATACAAAAATAGTAACACAATAGGTAAAATCTTCTTTAATAATTTAAAAGATAAAACTGACATCAATGTGCAATCACAACTTGTATATCAAATAAATTGTAATAATTGTAATGCTACCTACATAGGACAAACTAAACAACTATTAAAAAATAGATTAAATCAACATAAATATTCTGTAAAAAATAACTTATCTTCGCCACATAATAATACCTAATACTGCACTAACTGATCACTGTTACCAACATTATCATAATTTTGACTTTAATTCACCTAAAATCCTCCACAAAGAAACTGTTTTAAAAAAAAGGTTATGTCTTGAAATGATTGAAATTCAAAAAAGTCCTAATGCGATTAATTACAGAACTGACATTGAAAATTTAAATACGATTTATCATAACTTATTAAAATAATTACATTATTTCACTATTTTTTGTCTTATTGTTAAATGGTTTTGTTTTTTAAATATATATACAAACTTTATTAAATTAATTTTATAATAACTAAACTTTCAATTTTAATACGTCCCTGTCTCGATTTATTTAGCATGTTGCATTTTCAATAAATGCGCATATTCCCCCACTTTTGATTTATATCCATCTACATAATTTTTGCTTCGTTCATGTATTGTTGGTTCGCGGCCATTTTAAAAAATCATGACTCTTGTTAATTTATATATTAAATGTTTTAGTCACGTGTCTTTTAATTAAATGTGTAAATTTATCAAATACTATTTTCGTGCATCACATAACATATAATGTGCTCGTGTTTTAGAGATTATTTATGAATGGTAAGTCAGCTGTAATAAGAAAAATTAAAAAATACGTTTCACTTACCTAATTTTTGTTCTATTTTCATGTAAAGAATGTCTGAAGAAGCCCGATATCCAGGGCGAAACGTACGTAACATAATGGTAATATTAAAATAACTACCACCTCATTTTGGAGTTTTATTAAAACCAGTTTAAAAATTTGGCGATATCTGTTTCTCTACGCTTTAAATATATATATGCGTTTTTATGTGCATCCTACCGATTTTTAAGATTTCTGAATAACAGTTGGAAAAATTAGCTAATATATGTGTTTGATTATTATTAGGAATCTTAAATTATTAGCTTTATAGAAAACATGTTAGTGGAATACCTAAACGTTAATTGACGAATTATAAACAATAAGAACTCTTTAACGGAGTTTCCTTAGATTAGTTAGTTTAAAATGTATTTTAATGTCACATTTATATAATAAGGGGCTACATTTAACGGTGGCGTTGTGTGCAGAATTCGCTTATTACGGTGCTGAGTCATACCATACACAATTCGTTATTATTTTATGGTTGTATGTACCATTCGTATCCATTGCAACAATTATGTCATTAGAAATAGATTACTATTCTAAAATAAAACCTGTAAATCAGTTTTAGTTGTGCACATTGTATAGGATCTGTTGGCTCAACGATATGTCGCACAAAAACGTATTCGTGTATTGAAACTAAACGAAAATGTGAATGTATAGGGGTTTGAAAGTGAACATAATGGAACTTTATTTTATTTTACCCTGTTTGTGCTACTCAATTGAGAAGAATAATCAATATGTTGAATAATACTTGTTTAGAGCGGGTGCTGGTTAATTTCCTTAGCGTTAATATCCCAGCTGACGATTTTGGTATAGTTATGGCTGACACTTTGCACACACAAGGTGCGAACAAAACTTGAATCACGTCCTCATTACCATTAACATTCACTACGGCAATAATCACGAGCAGGTGTGAACCGTAATTGAAAGTTAAGTTTAGGAATGAACACTGCAAGCCGTTTCTAGCTAAAATTATTAGCAGTAGGTGCAAAATTTGCACATAATATTATATTATTTCCTTACAAAGAAAGCAAACTCGCGGTGATTTAGGGTAATTCTATAGAGGATTTCATACTTACACAAAATTCCTAAACTGAAAAACTTTCGTTGTAAATTTGTTTGCATGTGTAATTTACATAACTACATCAGACTTTATATAAATACAACAGCGTTAAAAATGACTTATGTACAGTGAAATAAAATGAGCAGTAACGAAACTTGGCGCCTGTTAGTATACCCAAACAGAATCCGTAAAACTCGTCTTCTTACGAAAGGACATAAACCGAGTGATGTTAGGAAGCAATATAAAGTTTTATGACATGTATTGCTTGAAGCTTTTATTTTAAAATATTTACATGACAAACAGCGCTCCTAGTTAGTTTTGTTACGATAACACACGTATTTCATGCTACTACAACTGCAGAAATCTTTTTAAAAGTAACAGGATGTCGATAATGATACAAAGTGATTTTTTAAAAAGTCAATTGCAGTAGCCTAGGCGTTGTCCCGTCTATATTAAGCTTTAGAATCTGACAATATGAAAATTGTAACAGAAAGAAAGAAATCTTGACGAAAAACCTGTAATTTACTTACCTTAATAAATTACAAATTAGTTGCAACTAAATACTTGTTCATTTTCACATTTTGTTGGGCCAAAATATTTAACTACCTGAACTGTCACACAGTTTGACATACAGGTAAATGTCATTGAAAGCTCATTACAGCTGACTGCAGACGGAATAGCTTTTTTCCTAGGCTTGCTGCAATTGACTTTTTAAAAAATCACTTTGTATTTTGATTTTAATAATGTTGTTAACCAAAGGATTTATAACTTTCTTCTCGTTGAGCATTGATTGCTTATTTAAATTAATTAAACATATGTACCAGTAGCAAAATGAACAACCACCAGTTGAAAATGCGTTCAATAGGCAACGTTTTAAAAATGTACTTTATCAAACCGATATTTTGGAATCTTTATTACGTAGGGTGTCCCACGACGTGAGGTCACTACTTCGTGTACGTAATCTTTAGACCAAATATACTTACAGCCAATATTTATTCTTATTTTAGTTTAGATTCATAATAAGGATTGTTCAAAATGGCCACCGTTGCTCTCCATACACATGCTGGCTCTTCTTAAGAGAGATCTGGTTACCCTACGTAACATATCATTGTCATTCTGAATTAGTTCTGCTGCGTAAAAAATGCGTCTCCTAAGATCTTCAACAGTTTCTGATGGTGTTTGGCATACAATATCTTTAGTATGGCCCCACAAATAATAATCGAAGCAAGTTAAGTCCGGAGATCTCCGGAGCCAGGGGTGCTGTTCTCCTCCCACAATTACAAGTCCTTCAAACCGTTCATTCAAAAATTGTCATACGCGGAACGTAAAGTGCGCATGGGCACTATGGTGCCGGTACCGATTACCATGTCTGATCGCCAGAGGGACATCATCTAACAATTCTCCCAAATAATCTTCTAGAAAATATCAATATATGTCGGCGGTTAAATGGTTCTCAAAAACAAATGGACCAATTGCCTCATCCGTGAATAAAATTCTATTAAGTAGATTTCGATTTTGAATGATTCAGCGACAACATTCCATACAACTAGCGAAATCTGTAGGTAAGAGGACTGAACACGCTGGATATGAAATGGATATATACCATGACGAACTTGTGCAGATACATGACGAACAGAGGTGCTGGGATTATTATCAGTTTCTCGCAGTATGTTGTCCTCATTGTCTAGTACTTGCTGCATTGGACGCTTAGTAGACGGTTTCGGGAAAGTTCCGTGTTGACGTAGGTGGTTGTGCACTTGTAAAGTAAACATTATTAACACGGTTAATAAGCGCAAGCAGCGAAATCAAATTTATAGTTATTTGTATACTTAGGCCGCGAAATCATTCTTTAACGTACCGAGAGGAAGATTGCCGCCGAGGCCGCTTGCGGCCGAGGCAAGGCAACCTCGAGGACGTTAAAGAATGACGCGGCCGCAGTATACACAACATTTTTTGTGCAATTGTGTAGAATCCTCAATAATTATTGATGAAATTTAAAAAATTATAATTTTCGGCGTAAATAGAAAGACGGGCGGCTTTCATGTTACCATGGAAATGAGATAAATAAAAAATAATTTCTAAAAACTGTCCATTCTCATGTGTCAAAATAAATATGTATGTATGTATGACATTCAGTTTAACGGCCGTCGCTATGACAGCGGCCGCGAAAGTAACTTTTACGGCCGTCGCTAATGACAGCGGCCGCGAAAGTAAATTTTACGGCCTGCATGGCGTACTCGAAGTTGTTACTTCGCGTACAATTGCACAAAAAGGTGCTTTATTGTATGACATACAAGTAAATAATATCATTTCCATAGTAACGCAGACAGTTTGTATCAAATACCACTTAACATTATTTATTGTTTCGGCTGCTTCAGAATTTAACTAAAACAGGCCATAACTTTAATAGTCGATTTAGAGAAAATGACCACTCTTTAGTTTCGACTTCTTTTCACCTCTCCTACACGTAGGTCAAGTAGTGACCTCACGTCATGAGACACCCTGTATATTAATAGAAACAACTTTTTGAAAAATTAATTAATAAAGCAGCATGTGGTACTTACTAGAAGGTGAGGTTATATTAAGTAAGGCGTCTTAAAAAACACTAATTGTTGTAAAGGACTAATTGGCTTTATTTTATATTTATAATTGATATGAAATTAGTACACATTAATAATAACAATAAGTAAAATAGGTTAAAATTAGTGTAAAAGTAACTTAAACGGTTAACAATACAAAATAAAGTCAAACAGGAAATTTCCAAAACATTCGAAATATCTCAAGGCTTACTGCTTGATTTAAACTTGAAACTGAAAACAACCCCAACAGCAAGAAAAATTCTAACGTTATAACAGTTTTCAAAGTATTGTTTACAACAGATATTCAATAAAGTAAAAATGTTAAAGCAACCATGAAACTATGAGTCGAACGGGTTTGTTGGATAACTGGTATGTTTGAAGTTTAGTAAGTATCTACCAACACAATTTAAAATCTCAATATCAGGTTTGAAATTCACCGAATTTGGGTTATGGTTTATATGACACATTTCTTTTTTATTATTATTACTTTCAAGATTCATGGGGTTGTTGCCATGATTCTCATCACACCCAACTTATCCCGGCTCAGCACATTTCGTGCTAGTCACGAGTCTAACATACCCCACCCTTGAAAAACCCCAAGCCCCAACTATAACTAAGACTCCATAAATACCCTGGGAACGTGCAGTGCTCAGGATTCGAATCTGAGCGACTTTGGTAGAATAACTCCGAAGCCAAGCGCCGCGGCCACTACTCTACCGTGGTGCCTTGTCACATTGTAAAAATATTCTTTCGTATTCTCTCGCTGTCCAATATATAATAGGTCTCTCGTAATTATTGTTTTATATATTGCGCACACATACACACACATACATACACATACAAATTTGGTACCAAACAACCTCAAATCGTTACCAATACGAAGGTAATCTGGTGGTGTGGTCGCTCGAGGAGTATCCAAGATAAGCTTTATTCCTTCATCAAGCCACCACAATTAATAGCGAGGAGTAGTAATTACCAATTATTAATAATTGAACACATGTGGTATTCAACAAGAAGGTGTGGTTAGACTCAACATCAGATTTTAAGGGCCATCAGTGTAATAATTGGGATCTGATAAAAAGTTTTCTCTATGGATTAAAAACGGGAATTAGGCTTTCCGAAATGTTGAGTTTAGAAAATATAGTTTTCTTCTTGACTTATCCATAGAATGCACATTGCGTTTCAACTGTTAGACGTTCATTTCCTACCATATTTCCTTACATTTACAGGCATAGCCTTTTACTAATTAATAACTTTTTAATATGGTAGAAATATTAAGTACATATCAAAGCCAATACAATACTATCGTCTCACAGAATCAAAAGTATTTTCTTATATCGTTGCAGAATACTAGGACTAGTATCGAGTTTAGGATTTTGCTTAAGAAAAAGCAGGAATAACCTTACAAAGGGCCTAAAAACAAACATTTTACTTATAGAAATTTTGGTTTAAAACTATAATACCCTTAAGATTTTCACTGTTTAGGAAGGTTATTTACATTTTTTAAAATTCACTGCTTCTGCAGTGAATTTTGTTTTTGGGGTTGTTTGCTTTCCGGCAATTTTCCTGTTTAGCAGAAAATTTCCTTTTTTTTGTTGTGTTTGTTTTCACTCTTCTTTTTATCTATTTTAACATGTTTATAATTTTTAATTTCGGTAGTTTCCCGGTGATTACGATCTTAATTTATTTAAACTTTAAAATGTATCTAGTCGCATATACACTAACAGTCCTTGAAACGTAATGTTTAAACCTTTCTGACATATTTGTTATATATTGGGCTGTTAACCAATCAATATTATTAATTTAGTAATGTAGCAGCCAGCCAGTTGATAACCAGTGTAACCATGTAATAAACGCTAGAAGTAAATAAATAATACACAACATGTGCAGTCGGTAGGGTACCTTTTTCAGGATCCACATACTTTTACTTCGTCTTCTTCTTTGTTTCTTCTACTTGCAAATAAGTAAATTTCGAATTGCTGTATAAACTTTTTGAAATTCCCTTTCAGGTTTCCCCCCAACAGCAAAAGTTTTAGTATCCTGGCTTCACTCATTTTTTTAAATTTTTTCTACTTACTCAAAATGGTCACATTCAGCTCTTTCGTATTCTAAATGGCGGCACTCGGCTCTGGTAGCATACAGCTTCTTTGTATTCTAAATGGTTGCAGTCCACTCTGGTAGCATGCAGTTTCTTTGTATTCTAACTGGCTGCAGTCGGCTCTGGTAGCACGCAGCTTCTTTGTATTCTAAATTGTTGCACTCGGCTCTGGTAGCATGCAGTTTCTTTGTATTCTAAATGGTTGCAGTTGGGTCTGCTAGCACGCAGCTTCTTCGTATTCAAAATGGTCACACGCAGCTGTGGTAGCATGCAGCTCTTTCGTATTCTAAATGGCCGCACTCAGATGTAATAGCATGCAGCTTCTTTGTATTCTAAATGGTTGCAGTCGGCTCTGGTAGCACGCAGCTTGTTTGTATTCTAAATTGTTGCGCTCGGCTCTGGTAGCATGCAGTTTCTTTGTATTCTAAATGGTTGCAGTCGGTTCTGGTAGCATGCAGGTTATTTGTATTCTAAATGGTTGCAGTCGGCTCTGATAGCATGCAGTTTCTTTGTATTCTAAATGGTTGCAGCCGGCTCGGGTAGCATGTAGCTTCTTTGTATTCTAAATTGTTGCACTCGGCTGTGGTAGCATGCAGCGTATTGGTATTCTAGTTGCACAAAGCTCCTTTTATTCAGCTTATTTCGACAATGTAAACTACCTAACACATGCTAGAAGTAAATAAAGAATACGCACAATATTGGCTTTAGGAAAAGAGTTCTCTTGGTTACTCGCGCATAGAACGAACGCATTAACTTCAAATAGATTGCAAAATATAATTCTATAGGGAAACGTATGTAAGCCGCAAAGAAGGTGGGAAGAACTATTTAGTTTAGGAAGTCGGACCGGACGACAGTCCAAATCTTGAAGTATATACGATGGTGACAGTATGTATTAATTAAATTGTGTGTTAAAACTAATTACAGAAGCAATTATAACAGTAGAAGCATTGTTTTCTATATTTACTACTATATAAAATGAGTTTTCAGAATCCGCTATACTAATCAAAGCTTTAAATTTTCTGAAATGCTGCTCGCAATCTCTAGAGAGATTATTTAATGCAAATAGTAAATTCCATGAGCCATCACTGGTTTTATTCGTTTGAACGTCCTAATTAATTTTCAGTCCAATTTGGATTATACAAAATCGAGTTCGATTGAAAGCAATATTTTTGTAGACACCTGAAATTGCTCGAACGTTTTATTGCGCGAATATAAAAAAATTGACTTGCATTTCGCTATATAAAAAACTTCAAAATACGATAAGGGGGTTGCGATATAAAAAATGTCGTATTAAACTTGGTTTAAATCTACTAAAACACACAGAAAATCTGTTTGATAAATCCTGAAGTTAGACTTTCAAGGAAGTTGAGTGTCCGCATTTACATTTTAAATCCTCTTTAATCCTGACTCATCAAAGTGGGGAAATTTCAGAGCTCTCCCGAGGTTAACCTCTTAGCCCGTTAAAAGCTGTTTTGTGGTCAGTTTCGAGTAAAAATTTTCGTTTGCACTATAGAATGACACAAATAGTAAGCGCTTTTGCTTTGTGTAGCTGAGGTTTGCAGACTTGGAAATTAACATAAAGGTAATAAGAGGCGGGCTGGGGTGTTGTAAAGCCATTCACTCAGATACAATTATTGCCCCTATAATTTGCCATTATATTCTGATAATAGGGGTAAACAGCTTTCGAGTGATACTCATAAGTAGTTAATAGGAATGATATTTTTGCGTTGCACCTATACGCGTATTTACCAAGAAGCGACTTTCATCTGCACTACACATATCTTATTTATTATTTAATTTGGAATTAAACTGAAAAGGTGCTATTCTTATGCTATTTTCTGTACCTAGATTCAGTCCAATTGCATAATTCAGTTTTGTGAAATGAGTTACACTTTCGTAGTTCGATTTTGATTGCCTTCTCCGGGAATATCCGAGAATACCAAAGAATTACGCCGTATCGCATGGAAAAACGAGTTGGGTAATATAAGACAAACGAAGAGAGTGTAACGGTTTATTCGAAGTATCTGAATATGATCGAAACTCATAAAAGAATGATCCAAAAAATAGAGTGCAGCTGCACAATATTCCTGGAAAATTGAAAAATTGTATTTAATTGTAACCATTTGTAGTAGTAATTACCGATTCCTATTAAGCCCAGCTTTACAGGTACTAAAAAATTGGGAATATCTGAAATTAATGTTTTAAAACATAATTGTTCAGTGAATTCAGCTGTTTAAGCATGTTACAACTGCCGACTTTTAGTTCAGGAAAGACGGAATTCACAAAACATTGCTAATGTCACAGTAACACTGTATACTGCAATACCATTACGAAGAGATGAAAATCGATTAAACAATCTTTTCTTTCTTTTTTTATCAAATAAACTAACCATCAAAAGCATAAAAAAATAGGTTGTTTAATCACATATAAATCAAATACGATGCAATTTTGTTTGTTTCCTGTAATAGGTTTTGTTTCGTAAACAGTGTAACTTGAATCCTTGGTAACAAAGCTGGTTGTTTTGGTCCATATTCATCTTCAGAAAGGCACAGAGGATATTTTTCAACCTTATTTGTGCATTCTTGAGATGTAATTTAACAAATATGAGTACAAATGTAATCATTTTGACAGCTTTATACTAAAGTGTAAATTTGTGAATTTAATACTTTTCTTTTGAGAGAAATGTGTTTGTAGTAATGTCCTAATGTTTGTGAGGAAGCTTTGTGTTAAATTTAATTGAGATTGAAGTTGTTTTTAATAATTTATTTATAATTTAATGTAAAATTATTTGTCAATTTCCAAACGCATTATCAAAAGTATGCCGAGTGAGATATCGAAATGTGTGTAATTTTGTGAATAACAGAGTAGTTAATTTCTTTTTGTTGTAATATTAGTGAAAAGAATGTTATTATATAATATAATAATAAATATTGTTTAGATATTTTTAGTTAATTCAGTGGTCTTAATGCTTTGTTCTCATTGGTGGAGTCCTTTGGGGACACATAAAATGTGTTTGTATGTATTCAGTTGCTTGGTAATGAGTTGAATATCGTGGGATTTTGTCTTGAAATACAAATTATTTGCTATAAAATCTTGGAACGAAAACCACGCGTTTTTGCAGCTCGAAAAAATTGTAAATTTTATGTATTTATTTAAATGTGTTGATAATAAAATATTGTGTTTATGTTTAGTAACATTCAGAAAGTGATTTCATATTACTTACGGTCGAGAGTTTGTGGCAATTTCCGCAAAATTCCAGTTTCTTGGGAAAGCAGAAAGTTGGCGTGATATTTTTTATTTGTTTATTTGAGCTTCGTCTGTTGATGGGCTGTCGGAAGATTTATTATGACAACTGGACGAAAACGTCACTTGTTGAAAACTGTGAAACTATAAGATATAATTCAAATAATTGAATATAGTTAAATAATATTAAATAATAAAAAGGAAAGTGTTTCGGAAGTTGATATTACTAAATAAAATAATTAAATTAAAAGAAGAAACTCTAATACGGATTGTACCTCGATTTAACTTGGAGTTTATGAATATTTATATTTTATAATATTATTAATACAAGTTTTATAAATTATTAATGGTGCATCCTGATTGGAAAGAAGGATTGAGAGCTTAACTTACTTACGTGTGGCCGAGATTTGGATACAGCAAAGAACATTTAACTTCACTAATTTGGTTCAGCAAACTCTTGGACCTCGAGTTCCAGTATTCGTTTATGCAACGTTCATCACTGTACAATAGTCGTATTACAAGAACCACCAGCAGAAAATTATCCGACAAGTCCCGAAGATGGCAAATGTGACTTTGCCGAAACGTTGTCAAGACAACCACCCCGGTCCATCCCAGGACCAAGATGTTGCTCAGTTTCATATTGTTACGAACCCAATATCCAAAATTCTAAATTAAATTATTATTGCTTCATAGCTGTTGTAATGTGATTTCACTTACTTGCATACACATTTATATTGCAAGTAGTGAGGTCATTTTACTCAGAAAATTCAAAGTACATTAGAATATTAAATTAGGCAATGTGGAACAAGTAATACGCTTGATAAGGCATATTAAGTAGTAATCAGGTCATCGCTTATGGGCACAAAAGAGAATTTATAAAAGGACACTTAAGATTGAATTAGATAGTGAACAGTATTAGTGAACAGGAACCAGTAAATGGAGAGTGGAGGGTGTATAGTTGGCAGTTGGCGGTGTTCCGAAGAATAAAACCTAGCAAGGGCGCTGTACCTATTTGCATTATTGTAAGTAGTTTAGTATAATGTTTTGGAATAAGTTGTAATAGTCTTGTACAACTAAGTAATTAATAAATCCAGTCATTTTATATAAGGGTAGTTGTTTCTCTGGTGATCCTGGCGATAAGGACATAGGGCCCCTTATCAGTTTCAGCCGTAGGCGTAACAATATGAAATGCATCACACATTAAAAATAAAGCTACGTGTTTGAAAACCTGCTAATATAATGTTTTATTATTGTGTATGAAATGATCACTATTTCCATTAAAAAAATCAAGTTGTTGTGGTGTTGGTCTACTGTCTCTCATCAACTTGTTGCTGAGAAACATGTAGTAAACATTAATTAGTTGTTTCGAGATTTTGTTACAGTTTGGGATAGAATTAATGTTTTAAAATGCCTCCAGTAAGATAACGTAGAAATTTTAGCCACATTTCCGATTTTGATAGAGGTCGAATTATCGGCATGAAAGAAGCAGGACCTTCTTTTTGTGAAATTGGTAGAAGGGTAAATCGGGACCACATTACAGTTGCACGAATATGGTCTGCTTGGTCAGAAGAAGGCATTCAGCGACATCGTCCAGCTGGTAGACCTCCACGTAGCAGCAATGTTCATGAAGATCGACTTCTTCGAAGAATGGCTACACGAGGCCGCTTTCAAACAACAAGGACTGGATGCGAGCTTTTTACCGCCGCATGTCAATGGCAACAATTTACAGAAGAATCTCTTCTTTTGGATTGCTATCCCACCGTCCATTCCAACGGCTCCCTTTAACTGCACATCACAAGGCTTGCTTGGTGTCAAGAACAGCAGATTGGAATCAGCAATGGAACGACATTGTCTTCAGTGACGAATCAAGATTTTGTTTGTGGGCAAATGACGGCCGTAGGAAGGTACGTCGATATCGAGGAGAAAGACGAAATTTAGAGTTTGTTGAAAGATGCCATACAGCTTTAACACCTGGAGTTATGGTTTGGGGTGCGATTTGTTTCGGTAGAAGATCACCTCTTGTGTTCGTCCTAGACACTTTAAATACTCATCGCTATATTCATAATGTCCTGGAACCGGTGTTAGTACCATTCATGCAGACGTTGCCAAACGGTATTTTCCCAACAGGATAGCGCACGTCCACACACTGCAAACATTACCAGAGCGTACCTCCAACAAGCACAATAGCAAATGTTGACCTGGCCTGCACGATCACCGGACTTATCGCCGATCGAATATCTTTGGGAGCTCATAAAAAGTTAAACGAGGTGAGACACCAATTTGAGGTTATATGGAACGAGATACCCCAGGAGAACATAGACCACTTGATAGAAAGCATGCCACGACGAGTAAATGCTTGCATTGCTGTTCATGGCGATGTTACACATTATTAATTTTGTTTTCGTTGTTGTTATTGTTTTCTTATAATTGTTAATCTTTTTTTATGAAAACCTGATCATTTCATACGCAACAATGAAACGTTATTTTAACAAAGATTCATACCTGTAGCTTTATTTTTAATGGGTGGTGCATTTCATATGACACGAAGTGTATTTAAAATTAAAACATAATTATTTTTTAATATGCGCTCTTTTAGCCGTTCGGTCATAGAGAAAGCACGACTATTACAACAAATGTTAACCTTCCATCTTTGTTCTGCTTGCTATGAGATTTCCAGTCTCCTATATCTATTTATGATTTAATTATTTGAAAATATGTTGACTGTCACATCTCTTTGAAGAAGCGCTGCTGTTTCATCTACTCGTGTATTTCAGCAAATGTTGGACATGTTTAATTATTATACAATCCGTGTGAGGTAGCTCGAATGGGTTGGGTTGGGAGGATTGCGAAAAATATATATAATTTAATTTAATTCGCCCACATGATTTAATTCCCATGATACTCCATCGAACTAATTTTAAATATAAACTTTACTGCTTCATTTAATGCATGATTAAATAGTAACACAATAATTATCACTGTAGTTGTGAAAATCGAAGTTTGGCCTAAATATTTCATTATTTATAAGTTGATATAAAATTGTTATTGTCATATATTCATTATTGATTGTTTATATTGTGGTAAATGTAAATAAATCGAGGATTATGTCTAATACCCGGTAATTATTTAGAACCACCAGTAAATATGGTAAATGTAATAAATAGCTTTAAGCCTAACCTAACCTAACTCAACCGAGTCTAACCTATCCTAACCTAACCTAACCGAACTAATCTAACCTAACTTAACCTAACCTTATTTGTTATGTTTTCATATTTTGTTCAGTATTTTAAGCTCGAACTGTACTCAGTTAATGTTTATTTGGAAGTGTTATCTATGTACTGTGTTTCTGGAATTGCATTTATAAACTACTAACGTTGTATATGTTGTCTGTTTTACATTCAGCAATTTCACCAATAAACATTGCTAATTATAAAAAATGCTGGCAAAAGCAATTCATTTACATATATTTATCAAACAAACCAATACACTTTGGAAACCATGGAATGGTGAATGTGAATAATTTCTAGGAATTTCTTACATTTACCAAAGCTGTTGGAGATTACGAGTATTACCCGGCTATTATAAATATTAATCAATTTCTAACATATAATATAGCATGTAAAATGTGTGTTTAGTTATGTTATAATATGTAATACCTAAATGGAAGGTCTTAATTTTGTTCTTCATCATTTATCAATACTTGATTTAAATTTCTTCTAAGAATAACCCCGTCTCCATCAAGCTATAGTTGCATAGCCCATAGGAATTCCTCCCCATTTTCGGTTGTCAGTCCCGAGGCTGGTTTGTCGTAACTTTCCACTTTTCTCTGGGTAAGGCCTGTGAGTAGGTACTGTACCTAGTAATTAATAAGAAAATATAATTTCTACAGTTTTTATTTGATGTATTTGCTCAATGCGCGTGTTTTCCTGTCAAATCTATGGTAGCACGGTCAAATTCATATCAAACAAATAAGTTAAAGAGAAGCTGATAAATTAATTAATACTATTATATAAATTAATATGTAATATTTCAACGCGGCAAAGCAAGAAATAACTAAAAATACGTATTAATGGCTCCATGGAAGATTTTCATTTGCAATAATACTAGATTACGTTTTAACACCCTTTTCTTTAATAGTACATATTTGATTTATTTCAGAGAATGCTGTTATAAACGTAGTCCTTGTATGTTTGTATGCAGTACGAGTACTCATCATTTGCCCTCTGAACGCATTTATTACAAAGCGTTTATAAGATAACCCTTAAATGAAATTTATTATATCGATATCTTTGGCAATGAATTGCATAAAACTGATCGCTTATATACAAACCGCTATTTTATTCCCAAGAACTTAAAATACTGACACACCATTTAAAATACTAACTTGAAGAATAATAATTCAAATCCATCTAGAGCAGGTAGCTCAGAAGAGTACTAACCAGTTGCCCACTAGAGCTACATTTGCAAATATCTTTTTCTTTTGAACGAAATCGTTTCCTGCAATGCAACGAACCTCAATGCATTGTTCTATATCCATTCCAACATTTTAACCTCGAGAGGGCTTTATATATCTAACAGTACTTAAGCTCCAGGGCATAGTTATCCGACGTGTGTGAATTTCAGAGGACAGTGATTGCGAGCTGCGAAAAATTGTTCTGTATAATCCAATTGCGAGCTGCACACAATGTTGGTAATATTATTAAGTTATGGAAACTTCATATTTAATGCAACACGTTACTGAATTAAATAACTACTAAGAAGCATGTGCATAATAATCTTCTGTTTCCCTACAAACGTGTTCTTTTAGTTATTAATTATATAAGAAGGTTGTTAGAAAGGTGTCATTTACATCCGAAGTGTTTCTAGAATGATCTCGCGGAAGCTATGAGATTTATTGGGTGTATTATCCTACACCCTCCTTGAGATTGTAAGCCGGCTGTTACACAAGAGAAGCGTTTTGGAAATAAAAACTGCTGTTAAAAAAATTATTTTTCCAAACATAAATGTTTAAATTCCCAATGAAATGATAACTACATTACTTTCCACAAAAGATGTGGTAACTACTATTACAGATTGATAACCCCTAATAACAAAGCTAATGATAAGATTATCAATTTCTGTTATGCATTTATGTAATTATAGGTTTTGTTGGAGCACCGACACTTCGAAATTGTAAATTTTCAAGAGAAGTTGAGTAATCATCACCACAGTTATTCTTGCTTATACAATTTCAAAATATTTAGTTGGTTTGATAGTACTAGTAGAACGTGAACGTGACAAAGCCCCTATAATGGTTATAAAAGGACACGGAACAAATATAACTACGGGGTGTACTCTGAAATATACAAGCATGTATAATTACTTCAGAGTAGAAACTACGGAAAACTGGAAAAACGGAGCAGATGTACTAGGTAAAATACGAAAGGATAAGAAAATAAGGAGATCCGTACACCCTACCATGTGGAATAGGTAAATAATAGAAGAAAGGAAAAAGTTAGATATATTATATATAGGTATATATACAGGGTGTCCTTAAAATGCCTTAAAAGCTTCAGGTAGAATTTTTCCTTTATGAATGCTTAATACAAATCTTCAAAAAAAAGTAGGTATTTGGAGCTTAGTTTTCTTGTACGAGAGTGTTAAAGTTCATATCTTTAAAACAGAATTTCATGGAAACAATAACGAGAACTTTAATGTTGCACGTATCTGCCGATGAGTGACTGACTGCCACTTGATTATGTAAAGATTAATATTGAGTTGACGCTCTAGTTGCTCTTCTGGAAGTACTGTTAAAAATGATAAATTTCGTAAATACTACATTTGACAACAGTGCAAGGCCATGGTATTGTGATGAAAAA